>OX439379.1:27419610-27693325 GCA_949319315.1 Zelleria hepariella
GGGTTCTAGTGGTTCGCTATAAAGAGTGTTGTTTGTTTCAGCAAAGCAAAGATCGTGGCATCCTGAAGCTGGAGCCACGGCCCCGGTCGGTCACCATTGACACCAGAAGCGTTCTGACTCCACAGGTAGCTATATCATCGGCAATGTGTATAACGCGCTATCCTACAGAATACCTATACCTTGGGACTCTACACATTGTCTATACCGGTTAGGTAATGTATAAAATAAACTCTTTTCCACACTTCACCTTAGGTAAGGTACGAAATAAATATTGTGAGGTTGAGACGCTATCTTAGCGAACTTGTAATAGGTACCTAATATTTGCGCCACCCCGGGCTGCGAGGGCGGCAAATTCGCGAATACCTGTCAAAAGCTAAGGCCTAGCTGCAGCACAGCTGTGACACCCGTATTGCTTATACATTTTATAAGTATAGTTTATAGGGTGAGCCTATCAACAAAATTTGGCGTCCGTTTCCGAATGATGTTTACTGTATTGCACTGCACAATGCACTATCACAACCCCGAATCGCACCTGGTACTGGCTCCAAGAGTCCAAGCACTTATGAACTGAGCCTCAAGTCTGAAACGTAATGGTGTTTCGATAGGTTCACAGTAAAATTGTTAGGACGAAACCGGGTTTTCCTCGTTTCTATGAATATGAATTAGAATAAGTATTCTTTCTTTGTTGTACTAGAATAGTAGATTGTTACCCGAGGTACTAAAACACAAATTTTAAGGTGAGATTTTATAGTAGAGTCCTGAGGGCAGTAAGGGATTTAAAGTACTCGAGCTTTAAAAAGTGTTGTTCCCGAGGTGAACACTCTACTTTTTATCACCTTCTATGAGAAAATAAGTGACTGGAACTTACGAATAAATTAGGGTCGGCGTCCGATACAATGTTCTCTGGAGTTAATATTACTTATAAAACTTTAATTCTTTATACCTGAGGAATAAATACTTTTATTGTATGAAAGTACATATGTAAAATCCAAATAGTACACAAATAAACAATTGCGAACGAAGACGGAATGCATTTCTTTTTATTTTTCTTTAAACTTTTTTTTTATTTGGCTCGCGCGCGGTTAATTTTTCATACTGCCAGTTTCTTGTCCATACATTATTCGTGATTGATCTCTTTCAAGGTTGTCTGTAACAGTATCTATATTCCAAATTCAAATCACTTTTTGTCCCTCCGGGATTAAAAAGCTATTATAGTTACTGTTTGCGGGGAACGAGCTAGGTCTTTTCGAATAGATGTGATAAAAAAAACATTTCAAGGACAGACGGTCCAACGCTGAACATATTGTCAAGACACAAATTAATGCGTTACAGTCTTGCGGCCCTCGCCCAGGGGGTTACCCTTGACGATATTGCGTTCATATTGACAAAGTTCTTTAATTCATTTCTCTTTGAATTCGCATAGTCATTCTTTGATTTAACTTTGACTTCGCAATGTTTTATTCAAAGGTAAGGCTATTTTGTACAATACAAATGGATAAAGAATGCGTCTTAATTCGTGAAATACTGAAATTTGTAAATTGAGAAATATTGAAAAAAATGCGTCAAGGGTAGAGGGGCTGTTCTGACAATCTACAAACAAAACAAAGACTCACGGCTAATAAATTAGAAGCTCTATTGTCCCAGTGGAGCTATTGCAACGAGCCACGACCGCTGCCCCACTTATAATAATGCCACTGTCACCTAGAACGTTATACCAATAGCTACGTGTACTCTTGCGGGAAGTACTCCTACCTACCTGCCTGCTCGGCGAAGTAAGTACATCACCGATCAATCGTATTTTTAATTTATTGCTTATCTACATTTAAATTTTCCCAAAAACTTGTGCTAGGGAAACTACTTAAATGAAATGTGCCATTAAAAAACCGGCCAAGTGCTAGTAATGCCACAACGCTCAGGTTTCCTCACGATGTTATCCTTCAATCCAATGCTCAAATGTACGTAACATTGTTTTTTTTTTTTTAATTTTAATCATTTATTTTATTTTATACCTTAAGAGTTCCCTGTACAAGCGTGGGAACTCGGCGAAGGCCAAGCGCGTGTAACACTGTTTTCTATAGCTGTTTCACCCAGAACGAGACGGAGCGCGGGAAAAGTGAGAGGCAATGCGGCTGTATGAGTCTACGTGTGTTCGTGTCCTTTCGCGAGTATTTAGTTGTAGTTGTAATATAATAGATCTATTTTCCCAAATTTTTCCGTAGTTCAGCTGCCATTTCTACATTTTAGTAGCGATTTCAAAAATCTTTTCTTTTTGTGACACGTACAATACATTATTGATGTTCCCAAGGTAGTAAGAGTCCAATAGACAAGTGTAATAATGTAAGTAAATAACAGCTGAAAGGAAAAACGCATCGCTCTAATTTCTTTAAACTATTTTTTTATTATAAAAACGTTTTGCAAACCTCCGTATTGGTCATCTACTAATATAAACCAAGTTTCAGCAAAATCCAGCCTGTATTTTAGAAATTAAACCTGAACTACGTTTTTATGGGAAAATGGTGCTCTAGCGCCCTCTTATACATTCCCCCGAAAGCAAAATTTTGTTGTTTTTTACCATTTATCATCCTAAATCACATTTAGATTTTTGTAAACTATTTATAAAACCCTTTATTTTGATAGCCCAATCGATAGGTTTTGAAGAATATTTTTTTTTTAAATATTATTTGGCGTCAAAAATCTGCCATTTCTGTTTATTTAATATTTTGATATACCCAGTGTCACTCTCACAATCAAGACGAATCTAACGACACCTCGCCACCGCAAGCTAAAATCCATCAAGCTGTTTAGGCTATAAAACGGGCCAAAGAAATCCACATACATACATACATTTGAAAAACATAACCCTCCCTCTGGGTCAGTCGGGTAAAAAAATGGGTAGGTACTCCGCTAATCCCCTTGACTGGCAAAAGCGCCTTTTATGCTAATTTGAAGCTAAAATGTCGGTGGTATTTTAAATTTTTAATTTAGTAGTTTTCCAGGCGTAAGCAGAACCAGTATCCAGTACCACATGGTATTATAACCGCAATTCTGGTTGAGTCGTTACCACAACGCCAAAGTTTTGAATACCAAAGTAGGTAAACTTAAGTACAGTACCTATCTACTGTAAAAACATTACCAATCCGGCCGATCCCAGCTAATATTGATCAGATCCCACCTAAAAACCTTAAAATCAGTACCGCCCTTAATTGTATGCTGAGTGATATAGATGCCTCACCCCCTGAGCGACTCGCTGCCGCCCCTGGGCGCGAAATAATGGAATGGAAGTCAGGGTTGCCATCTCATGTTTCTGTGTTTAGTGGACGCACCTTTGTACGTTGCTTTTTTTAGACCAAATGGATTTTCACAGCTTTTAGTACGTCGAGCTATCGGTTTTTCCCCTGACTGCACTGAGTAGCTAGGTACCACGAGTGCGAAAAAGCTATGCCGGACGTCTGCCGGACATCTGTCATGTATCCTAACACTATAGTAGTAAGGTCGCTTATCCAACTTATCACTCAGTTCAATCTAGAACGCTACTTAAACTCTGTTTAAACTCAGTTCAAACTAGAATGCTCCTTGAACTCACAGTGCATGTTTTGATTTGAATATCCCTCCCTTCGTATCAAAACATGCACTGTTTTATCGACGGTCTGAACTCTGTTTAAACTGAGTTTAAGTACCATTCTAGAATACCACCCTTTCTCACCTACCTACAGCCTGAACGACTGAACAAATGAGGTGTCGTTGATCATAAAACTTCCGTAAAGGTGAACCGATTTCTAAATTGAAGTTTTTAAGACAAACCAAAGTAATCAGGCGTAGTCTCGCCACCCCTAGACTAGAGTTGGAAATCGGAGTGCTAATCAGCATTAGGGGGAGATCAACTTATTGGCGCGAAACTGGACTGATGGCGCGTAGACACGCAGTAGATCTAGTGACGTCAGCCTGTATCGCCTCCTTCGCGGGCAAAGCTTTCCGCCGCTGTAAAATCACATCAATTTCATGTACACCTCTAATACCTAGTAGTTCTTTTTAACCCCCGACCCACGACCCAAAAAGATTATAAGTTTGACCACTATGCGAGGGTGTGTGTCTGTGTGTGTATGTCTGTTATGTCTGTCAGTGGCACCGTAGCTCTTAAACGGGTGGACCGATTTGGATGAGGTTTTTTTAAGATAATTATTTGAAAACAGGTTTTAGCGAGTGTTCTTAGATGTTTGATCAAAATCAGTTCAGCCGTTTGTGAGATATGCTAATTTGAAGCTAAAATGTCGGGGGTTTGAAATTACGACACTTCACTTTGGCCGGGTTTCCGAATTGAGAATTTTACTAAGTAAATACTTAAGTATCGTTCTGTCACGTTCTTTTGTGAGAAATATTCAGAAATCGGTATTCAGAAAGAGTTTTGTTCTTCTCCGGATTTTCGTAGCCTATAGCGAATTTAAGCAGTAAATTGTTGAATTTCTAGCTCGCCATATTTTTACATTCTACTTGATTCCGAGTAGATGTGCGGCAGAAAACAAGACATGTATTACGATTCAGTGTTCAGTACATGGATAACAAGAGACACTCAAACAATTTAATGGCCACGTTCAATAGAGAATATCGAAAACAACCTTTTTATGTTTATTATATTCCTACAAAATGACTTTCAACATTTCGTCTTGAAGTCTCGAAATTACTGTTTGGAGACTGGGTTTGAGACCTACAGATTCTTTCACCACTTCAAACCATCTGACAAGATCGCAATACACAAAAGTAGAACCGACTTCACTTCAAAGTTCGCACTATGGGAAAATGCAAACTTTTGGAGTATGTGCCAAAGCAAATCCCTCCTACCTCGCTACTCTTAAAAAAATAGTTTTTTAGTAGAAAAATAAGGCAATTCCGGATGAGTTACAAATTCTTATAGACAATAATTTCCCACTGACGAAAATTTGGTACATCTCGCGGGATAGGTAGGTACTCGATACTCCCAAATTCGATCGATAATCGAGTCGATACTCCCAAATTAATCTACTGAGGTTGCCGGTACTGTGGCTCCCCTATTATTATTTTGTGGTAGCGGACCTGAAAGAGCCAAGACATCCTAGCTACAAAAACTTCGCGAATGGTTCCAGTAAAGTGCCGGCTCATTGGTTTGTTTGGCAACTTCGAAAATAGCTAAACTGATAGAAGACGGCTCGCTAAGAAGAAGAAGTCAGGGCCTTAAATCTGTAACGCAATGGAGTTTCGATAGGTTCCCAGTTGTTAGGCCTAAACCTGGTACAACAACCGAACTAATTCTTTAGAATTAAATAGAATACTCTTAATTGTAATTAGAAACAAATTACTCGGACAGATGGTATTAATCAATCTTTATCGATGCCTACAATTGGGAACCTATCGAGACACAGCTGCGTTACAGAATATGTGGCCCTGTTTTGTACATACTTATATTCAGCGATTGCTGGGAGATGCAGTACATTGTCCATTGGGTCGCAGCGGGACAGAGATGAACGCGGTGCGTGATCCGCGCAACTAAATTCACGGGCTCGCCCGTACAGCTGCGGACACAAGTGTTTCTTTTTATTTTTTGCTACTTTTAGATTGGTATTTATTGTATGGGACTAAAAAATACCCAAAATAAGTATTTAATTATTTTAAAAATATACTTTTGTTATCAAAAACATTATTGATGTTGATTCAAGTTGTTTTTGAATCAACATCAATAATGTTTTTGATAACAAAAGTATATTTTTAAAATAATAATAAATAGCAATTTTAAACACGACTAATTTATTTCACTTAATTATTAACTGTAAAGAGAATGACGGATCAAGTGTGTTTTGACTTTACGCTACCTATCTGATCCTCTGTTGTCTGTGAGAGTGAGAAATTGGTATTAGACAAGTAAATCCGTTTTCTCAGCGACTGTTCTTGGGAGCTATATTTTATTCTCACCACACCTCACAATAACAAGCCAAGCTCTATATTAATTTCCTTCGATAAGGCTGCGTTTACACAAGGACAGATTATTCTTTTAACAATAATATTTCTGACTAAACTGGAATATACTCAGCCGTCCAGCTTTATTTCTCTCTTGCCAATATGTATTTTTGTTGTAACGTAAATATTAGTGCAGCCCAGATGCACATCATATAGTAATTATTTTATAGTTTTTGAAATCAAGATAAATCTTAGTCTTAATCTCATTTGAATCGCATCTATGAAATACTACTTCCAATTCACTGAATCCGATCAGCCATCTCTTTCTTTGTCAATTCGAGCGATACAGGGTAATAAATCTAGAGTTATACTCAAAGCTGTTCTAAGCTAATTGAGCTTTATCGGCAAGTAGCCTGTTTCCATTTCCAGCCAGGGTCGATTTGCATGCCAAGGGGTCGATAACTCGACGAACACGGGTGCCAATAAAGAGCGGAATTTATTGATGTGCGGCCAGCCTTAGCGGCTACTTCAGTCGGTGACCAATGATTGTTGGATACCAGATCGAACCAGACTCGCTGGCCAGCTCACTCTGAAGGGACGCTCGCGGGTATTGTTTACAAATCAGTTTTTTTTTATTTCAAATTAATTTTATACCATGAACTTTGATTATAATTTTGCGAAATTCTTTAGATACTTATTGAAAATATTAGCGATCATTGTTTACAAATTACATCAAGTAATCTGAAGACTTTGGTCACTTAAAGTTTCAAAGTGCCTTAACGGTAAAACACTGATTAAAAAGTAAACAAATAAAGCTCTACTATGTAATGAAAAATATACATACATCACAGGAATACAACAGTCATAGTTTCTAATTAATTCGTTGGATTAAAAGCTCGACCTTGTTAACTAGGGAAGATTAAAAAGCTACGTATGTGAAGTAGAGCATTTTACGCGACAGAATTAATATTAAAAGCCACTATGTAAAAATGAGAATCTGACAAGCGTGTCACAAAGTGAAAATAATTATGGTCCCATCGTTGGAGCTAAGTAATTAAACTGTACTTTTAATTTGTCTTGCCTGGTGTGATTAACGCTAGTTGCGCTTTTGTACCCGGTTGTACGAGGTTGAGGTTGTGGTGTTCCGGTTATTATTTCGAATATTATGCATAATCATATTTTGGTATGTAGAGAGTAATAATATTATGCTATATTTTTACGTGGAAAAAAGGATACCAATCTCGTTTACGGGAAAGAGTTCTTTATCATTTATTCCCCTCCGGTTAAAAAAAAAACAATAACCCTTACTTTGGGCAGACGGGTAAAAAGAAGGCGAGTGATCCGTGATGAGTCGAGAAGTTTCTGCTTTGGTGAATTAAGGGCCTTAGCCATCTTAGCCACCAAAGCCTTATTCGCAGGGCTCGGTGCGACGCCGGTGCGTGGACCGGTTCTCGGTAACAGGGCGAAGCCCAACGGCATGCGGCATGGCCCCGATGGTCAACCTCTTAGCAACCTTATCCGAGTTAGCCATATTTCGCAGGGCTCGGTGGACAGGGCGCCGGCGTCGCCGCAGCCGTCCGTGGATCGGCTCTCGGTGACGTGGGCAGAGCCCAGCAGTATGACCTCGACGGTCAACCTCTTCCACCTCCCCTCCGAGACGCCTGTCAACAATGAGGTGAAGTTCTCTCCGGCTGCTGCAGGTTAGTCCAATACCACGAAAGAAGAGACCTGACCGCGCCTCCTGCACCTCTTTCCGCCACCCCGATGATGCCTGGTCCCGTCCCGCACTCATACCGCTAAAGATACCTATAAACCGTCACTGCACATGTCAAGGCTCTTCCGTCGTGGCACGAATTTTATTATATGGAATTGAGGCGGAGGCGGCGGTTCCACGGATGCTCAAAAAAAATAAGTTGGTAAAAGTCTCGTCTTCTAAAATGCATAGACGCAATAGAACGGACGCACAACTAACGCCGCCAATGAAAAAAAAGATAGGTATCTTATTTTTGGATGCGTTTTTAGCAAAAAACGCTTCTGCGATTTCTCAACGCGAGGCTTAACTATTTTTAGGACCAAAAGTTTAGATTACAGATCCTAGAACCTACGAATGCAATCGATTCTCGCCAAAAGTAACCACTTTTGAGAAATCGCAGGAGCGATTTTTGCTAAAAACGCATCCAAAAAGAAATATGTTTTTTTTTTCATTGCCGGCACTAGTTGTCCGTCCTATTTCGTCTTAAAAACATTTCATCACTCAATCCAGAGGTAACGAGCTTTCGTACATGGCTTTTTTATACATATATTGTTTTCCTTCAAGGCTTCAAGTATTTGTGGAAATTACACAAAGCCAAGCGAAAAATGCGTCGTGCGTAACGGCTGGTTTTAGTTCAACTATTACCATGTAATAATAAGTAATAGTAAGCGACAAGCTACGATGATTGACGCACTTCTATCGTGCGTGATAAGACTAAGTACCACGATTCCTAGTGCGTCGCGGACCGCAAAAGATTGAACTCTGCGAATTGCTGCGATTGTATTTGTATCCCCATTTTATTTATACCTACTTCTGCGCCCTGTTTGTGCGAAATTGAACACATCATTGGAAATGGACCTTCAATGAGCCTTGTCTGCACACATCAAAGATTTCAGAGATTTGAGTCACAGAAAATAAGTGCATCGTCTCGTGTACCTACCTAATTGTTAGCAAGAGATGAAATTTGTGTGCCCTGAAACGGACCAACTATTTTTCTTTCCTAACTACCAATATTTGATTGATCTGATAGTAGGTTTTTTTAAATGTCAAAAATTCTAGACGCCTCCGAAGACGAAGACTACTCGAGCCTGAGCGCAGTGCTGCGGCAGCGACGCGCCTCCGTGCGACGCTCGCGCAAGGGACGCGCGCGCCGCCCCAGCTCGCCCTACCTACCTGACGAGCCGCGCAACCGACGGCGGTCCTCCGTCTTCACCACCAGCTCGGGAGAGTAAGTTACTAATAGTTTCAATCATCATCATCATAATCATTATCAGCCCACCTCTGCCCACTGTTGCACTGCCTTTTCTCCACGCGCCACCTTTCGCATCCATGGACCCTCTGCCGACACAACGATTTCGTCCGAGCATCGAGCTACAGGTCTTTCAATCGACCGCCATCCAACTCTTGACCGCCACTCTGCCACTGCCCTTGTACAATCTTCCCGTCTCGCCAGGTGTCCTGCCTGCCCATTTCCATTTGAGACCCGTGATTCGATCACAAACATAAAAATAACTGAAGTAATTTTTTCGAATTTTGGCGGCCCCGTCGCTTTCCGCCAGCGTAATAATTGGATCTAAGTGCGTTGGAATCGGTGGCAGAGCGTTTTTGTGAGGACGCCAGCGAGTTGAGAAACATTTTCTGTAGTAAGGGCTGTCGATGTCCAATAGAACATTTCCTACCTGTCAGCTTAGACAGCCTAGCCCACAGGAAAGACAGGTCAATACGTGCGGAGAAATAAACTGCGGGTTGCCTTCACCTTTAGCGAGTACTACTTTAGATTTGGTTTTGTGTTTGTTTGGTATTTGTAGATTACAATACAACAAAATGTCTAATAATGTATCTCTCACCATCCAGTACAGCAATATCAATGGAGGAAGGTCAGCCCGGCGTGGTGACGCAGGAGCAGATCTTCGAGAACATCCACCTCCACAAGGAGGTGCTTGGCTCCGTCAAGCAGCAACCCCTCGGCATGAGGAGGAAGTTGAAGATCGTACACCAGGTATAGATAACTCCACCAAACTCATTAAGTACATTATTTTGTTCAAGTCAAAGTGCCGTTTCTAAATAATAAATTGGTACGTTTCACCGGGAGCTCATCAATATGGACCAAATCTCTACATTGTTATTACCATTGTGAGATTTCATAAAAAGGTGTTGTGGTTTATTTTAGCCATTGCTCTATGTGATTAGCAATACCGAAGATCGAAGTTAACATCTTGTGTGGCTAACTTCGTTCGAAACAGGTAGAATGGGAAATGAATTACTATGATTATACCAACGTTTGTGCTGCGTTGCAATTTCCGTGATCACGGGACGACCAGAGCGGCAATATCTTGTAGTTTTACTTTAGCATTTGACTTGCTTCAATGAGCGAAGCAACCAATGCCGTATTACTAGGTTGATTTAGCTGAGTGTAGCCTCTGACCTCATGACAACAAGGTTTCAAATACATGTAATTCTTCATCAGGCGAAAGGGTACATCAAGCGGCATGAGGGGCAGCTGCAGGAACGTTTGGCCCAGTCCAAGAGCACGAGAGACATTTACGCGAGATTCAACATTCTCATTGCCACTGTGAGTAGATAAATATTACGTATGTAATGTAATGATAGATTGCTTTGAAATCGTTTTTTAAATCTTTAGGTGCCGCACACACCACCCGGAGTTTTGCGTTCGGCGTTCAGAGTTCTGCGTTCCGCGGTCTTTCCGCGGTTACTTGAACTGCTCACAGTGAAGCGGTTAGAACACGGCGTTCTCGTGAAGCAAATCTGAACTCGGAACGCGGAACGCGGAACTCCGGAGTAGCGTGTCCGGCGTGTCAGCCTTTTTGATTTTTACGAGTAGTACTATGCCTTCACTCATCTGGTAGTAATAAATAAGTGAAGGGACCATTTGGACGCTGCTGTACCAGACAATACTGCCGACAAAACTGGAGGGCTTTTTTTTTAATTTATTTAAAAGTAGTTGTACGGTGTTTGTTTTAGAAATGGCAGCAGCTGAAGCGCGAGGCTGCCAACACGTCGAATGTGCTGATCCCGTGGGAGCTCCGCATCAAGGAGATTGAGTCTCACTTCGGGTCCGTGGTGGCCTCCTACTTCACCTTCCTTCGCTGGCTGTTCTGGGTCAACCTTGTCATCGGGTTCATCCTCATGGTCTTTGTCATCGTGCCAGAGGTATTCATGGTGCTACATTTAATAATGGGCATATTTACGGTTCTTATTTTAGAGAGTACAGGGGGCCACAGTATTACTCTATTAGGTATCCCCATGATCCAACGGCTCTTTTCCATTCTACCTAGCCACGATGCTAGATAAGTGTGTCACTGAATTTGCTTCTTTAACTTCTATTCCGAGTATAACACAATAAACTGATTGTATCTCATCTTAAAGATTCGTCTTATAGAGTCCCTGTACTATAGCCGGCATGCGTATGGATGTATCCAACACGTACAGGCCAAACTGATTATTATTTTTAAAGCATGATTTGTTAACAGTACCTGACAAGAAACCCTCAACAAGATGGGGAGCGCAAAAAAATTATGGATGAGGATCAACTGAATTCCACCAACCTCCTGACCCTGTGGGAATTCGAAGGGATCCTCAAATGCTCTCCTATCTTCTACGGATACTACACGAATATTGAGAGAGCAGAGTACAGGTTGGTAACTAAGGATAATTTGGGCGTCGCATGTATGCATCGACTAAAGAGGTCGAGGTATAAACTTTTTTGTCTTGCTGTGATTTTATGCTTTAAAAATGTCTGAAAAAAACTGCCAGTGTTTTTTTCAGACATTTTTTTAAGATGTTCTGTTTTTCGATCGAATGCCATATTTATTCTCATTGGGTCCAATGTCCTTGTATTGTTTTGAGCTCCTATGTCAAATTTTGAATGTAAAACGATACAAGAAGGATAATTTGACAACCTCCTCCTTTCTTAAAATCGGTTAATACCAATCGGACGGCGAGAAAGTTCGCTGCAATCGGATTAGGTATGTAATTACAAAATTGGATGAGGTTTTCGGTTTTCCACATTCGCTCTTTTATTTGGGGGAGAAAGAGTATAAACTGACGCGCTATATTTATACGCCAAAACAAGGTACCTAAGTACCTATTTCAAATTACTTTTGTCGCTCCGCAGGATGCCGCTTGCGTACTTCCTGACTGGCCTGGTGGTGTACATTTATAGCTTCGTGGCGACGCTAAGAAAGTGAGTGACTTATTTCGGGAATTTTACGACGAGATCCAACAGTTCCTTTCTATCCACTGGTTTCTTTTTGGTTGCATTTGGCTTTGGCGTTTTAGTTTATTTTTCTGCCTATTTTAGTTCATTCGGAATGAGGTCTATTTTTAGTGGATCAAACACGAGCGTTCAAAATGTCAATAAACCTGGGACAAAGCCACGCTGAATGGTAGCGTTATAATATCAGCGTTAAACTCTACAACTTGACTGAATTTACCAGTTCTGGAATAATGGTAGCTCTAATCTATGAAAATTTCTTGGGTAAAGCTTACTTGTACCATACCATACGGAACCACTGTTCTCGACCTAGGCTACTTGGACTAGGTCGTCGGATCATCTTGCTGGTGATCTACCAACCGATGTCTTCCGCATGGCACAGGAAATGCACAAGAATTGTTTATTGAAAAAGAAGGGGCCTTTACTCAGTGAGTGTTAACAGGCTAATAATGATGATGATGATTAAATCTTGCTTTTCAGGATGGCTGAGAACTCGCGCATGTCGAAGCTCTCCGAGAAGGAGGACGAGTGTATCTTCTCATGGAAGCTGTTCACTGGGTGGGACTTCATGATCGGAAACGCCGAGACGGCGCACAACCGCATCGCCTCCGTCATCCTCGGCTTCAAGGAGGCGTTGCTGGAGGAGGCTGAGAAGAAAAAAGACCTTCGAAAGTGAGTGGTTCAAATTATGAAATGTTGTATTTTGTGTATGAGCTCCTTGTTTCGTTTCGCAACTTCAAAACGAGGATAGCCAAATAATTACCACCCTCCAATAGGAGACGTAGATGTACCAATAGTACGGAAGCCGACCGCATGATCTTCACGTCACTTGATACAAAGATAAGCTCGATGGCTTCAAATAGAAAAAGTTACGCTGAGCTCGAATCAATCGGTCTTATCACTCTGAATTGGCCGAAAGGTCGAAAAAAAGGGCCACTTCCGGTGCAAAAAAACACCCGATTTTACGTGATCTGATACAAGAATGAAACTGGTGGCTTCAATTAGAACTTCTTTCGGAGAAGCAGAAAAACCAAGTCTGTCAGCTCTGGAGTGGCCGGAAGTACCTGACAGACGCCCTCAAAGATCACGATTTTGCTCCAAATTTACGTGATCTGATACAAGAATATGACTGGTGGCTTCAATTAGAACTTCTTTCGGAGAAGCAGAAAAACCAAGTCTGTCAGCTCTGGAGCGGCCGGAAGTACCTGACAGACGCCCTCAAAGATCATGATTTTGCTCCAAAATTACGTGATCTGATACAAGAATGAGACTGGTGGCTTCAATTAGAACTTCTTTCGGAGAAGCAGAAAAACCAAGTCTGCCAGCGCTGGAGTGGCCGGAAGTACCCGACAGACGCCCTCAAAGATCATGATTTTGCTCCAAATTTACGTGATCTGATACAAGAATGAGACTGGTGGCTTCAAATAGCCCTTGATTAGCAGAAACAGAAAAACCAAGTCTGCCAGCTCTGGAGTGGCCGGAAGTACCCGACAGACGGCCTTAAAGGTTGATGGGGACTACTACATTTACTTCATCTGGTACAAAAATTTAATAAGTTGAAAATGTTCATGTTTAAATAAAGGTTGTCTGGTAGATACACACTGGATCAGTCAGTTAGTAGAGTGGAGACTCGGACCTGGAAGTGTTCGCCAGAAGGATGTTACTTAGTGACCCGACCACAAGGATCGTTTTTGACATTCTCGGATAGAATGGGCGGTGAGTAAATACTAAATAGTATTTAATGATTCGGTAAAGAAAATATGAGTATTTATTCGTTATTACTCGTTTTTACTGAGTATATACCCAAAAGCAAGAGTTTTGTATGTACTTTTGTTGTTGGTTTACAAGGGCAGCACCATTAACCGTTAAAGCTACAGGAAAACTGTCGCAAAAAAAAGTCTTTGAATTGCGGAAATATCATGAATGGCATTTACAGATTTTTAAAAATATATACAGGGTGCAAGTAAATTGGTAAATTTCACCAAACTTATTTTTTCGTGCCATATGATTTTGTTTCTAGTAAATAAGGATCAAAAGCCATGGTCAAAACATTACAAATATAAAAAATCTAAATAAAACTTAAACTTTCCATTATACAGGGTGGCGCGTTGAGGCAGCACCATGAACCGTTATAGCTACAAAAAAACTGTCAGAAAATAAAGTCATCAGATTGCAAAAATATTACGAGTGGCATTTACAGATTTTGAAAATTATAGACAGGGTGCCAAAAAATTTGCGATTTTGACAAAACTTTTTTTTCGTGCACATTCGATTTTGTTTCTTGTAAGCATCAAAAATCATGGTGAAAACACTGGCAATAATAAAAAAAAAACCATTTCCATTATACAGGATGGCGCGTTGAGGTAGCACCATTAACCGTTATAGCTTCAGAAAAACTGTCAGAAGAGAAAGTCATCGGATTGACTTAAAATTTATTGACATCTTTAAAAATTATTAACATTATTATTAATAAATTATACTGTTTAGCATTATGTTCTTATAATATGTGCATGCCTTAAATAGGTTGAATGTGCTGAGCTTTTAAATATCAACTATTTTAACATCTGAAATGTAACTACCACGTTCAAAGCAATGTAAAAAATATTTATGATGAAACCAGAGTGTAAAAAAAATCGGAGTGTGTGGACTTAGGTCTTTACAGAAATGACAGTCATCAATAAAATTAGTATAGTGCCAACATATTAGATGTTCATCTGTCAATTTGGTGCTGGTTGTCTGTTCCTTGATCGAAAAGAAAAAATGAAAAAATACCCCTTACAATGTGTTTTAGACACGAAGTTCAGAAAAATGGTAAAAAACGATACAAGTATATAGCACCGTCCGCTTTTAATTTTTTTTTCGATTGCATCGACCAGTATAACTGAACCAAAGCAACAAGCACGCAAACTGGGATGCTTTTTGCGCTTTCGTTCCGTGGTCGGTAAGGTACACGGCCACGGAACCCTGTCAAAACAGCCTGACCACGGCGTTGTCTATTTGTCTATACAAAATAGGATTCATGGCCAGGGGGGCCTGTAACTTTAAACTTCTCTAACTTTGTCATTTCGTTCAACCTACCTCAAAACTCACGAATATGACTATACTCATATTCGTGAGTTTTGAGGTAGGTTGCAAGGACAGCCAGCACCATTAACCGTTATAGCTACAGGAAAACTGTGAAAGAAGAAAGTCATCGGAATGCGAAAATATTACGAATGGCATTTACAGATTTTGAAGAATATAGAATAGAATAGAATAGAATAGAATGATCATTTATTTAAACACCACAACACACACATGAATACAACAATTGAAACGGGTACATACACATTCACATTAATTTATATGAGAAATAACAGAAACAGTAGATTAGGGTACCTACCTATGGTTCGGGTGACGGTGTGTATTGTAGTGCCCAAAAGGGTCACTGACTCAGCATGTGTCAACGGGTGACAGTTTGTCAGCCCGTGACGCTGGTATTCTGTCAGTGACCCGAGTGAGTGATTTACGAGACAAAAGCAACAGAAATAGTAGATATTCTAGACTGAGAAATCACTAAACTTAAAATTAACAATTCAAACATGCAATCAACTTAAAACTCTGACGTGCAGAGTCAACTTAAGCTAAAAAAATTGTTATTATTATTATCATTATTATTAAAATATCAATTTTACAATTTATAGTTAGGTATAGAGTGAAAGATTTTTTTTAAAACCTTAACTTTCGTGAGCACTGCACATTTTTCTATTAAATCACGGTTTTACTCACGTCGGTGTAGCCGACTAATGAGTAAAACTGTGATTTAACAGAAAATTGCAAGAAACGTTGTTTTTTTGGCATAATTATTTTTACCTGCCATTCGATTTTGTTTATTGTATTGATCAAAAGTTACTATCAGACCAGCCATGGTCAAAACATGCCAAGTGCGAGTTGAACTCACGCACCGAGGGTCCATGAAACCATTTTTTTTATTGGATGGCTGCACGGAATCTTCGTTTCGTGAGTCCGGCTCGCACTTGGCCGGTTTTTATTTATATTGAAACATCGGATCGATACAAGCGATGCTCTATAATCACCAACTCACAAGAAAATGTAGAAACCAGTCGTTTGGGTATTTCTTCTTCAGCTTATTTAGCTCATCTTTTTTCCTTTGCTTGTCATTGATGTGGTATACAGACCTTATAGTTATTGCCATGTATAAAAAATAAATCAGTTTATGTCGAACCATCTGACGTATTACTACAGTCATAATGATTTTTACACTCCACACCCCTCGCGCCCTCTACCTGCTAAAGTAGCCATGTGCACCATCATCTACCTACACTATCTACACTAATCTACATCTGCACTATAATATTATAAAGAGGAAATATTTGATTGTTTGTTTGTTTGTTTGTATTGAATAGGCTCCGAAACTACTGGACTGATTTGAAAAAATATTTTACTTTTTACCGCGGGAAAATGCTTCATTTCTACGGGAAAACGCGTAATAGGACAACGGGTAGTAAGAATAATTATCCTTTTTTACATTAACTTCTAAACGGCTGTACAACTGACAGTAAAAATCTTATGACAAGCAAAGGACAAAATATGAGCCACATAGGCTGTGAAGTAAGAACAGACAAACAACTAGTTTCTACATTTTCTTGTGCCCGCGGCACCGCTAGTTCATGACTCCAAAAAAACATAATTATCTTGGCTTGGCTGGAGTTTTTTTTATATGAGCTAAACCAAACAGGGGTTGTAAAATGTTTTACTTTGACATCTGTCACTTGGACTTGTTACCTACTTGTTGAAATTCTGTGTTTTTTTGTTTTGTTTTGGGATTTAACATTTTAGAACATAACGCTGGGCCCATAACTCAAAATTTATGATAAATACTTAGTACTAATAAAATTATTAGAAAATGTAGAAAATATAAAAACACGCCACCTGTTAATTGTTAATTTATGTTAAACAATCCCGGTTGCCCACGACACAGGCCTAGCCTAGTGTGGGGACACTATTACACCAGAAGTCAATCTGTTAACAATGTTAGCCTTAAGAATTTTAAACTATTACTTCACTTGTAAAATTATTTTTGCCTAATAAATATATTTTGATTTTGATTTTGATTTTTGAACTGGGCCTGAAAGTGTTTTTACCCTTGGTGATCAATATCTTATTAATGAATTTTTTTGTTACTCATTGTGTCCAAAAAATACATTCCGTACAACAGTCCCGAGTAATGGATTAAAGTGGTCATAAAGTCCACAAAAATCCATCAATGGATCTTTTCAATGGATTTTCGTGGACAAAGGGCACTTAACCAGTAAACAAGATAGTGCGGGGGCCAAAACAAATCATTTTGTACAGATATAAAATTGCAGTTAAATCTACCGTGTAGGTGTATGACTAGACAGAACAAAAACTTACGAAAGTTTAAGTTTTAGAACAAAAAATTACCATTTTACGTGTTCCAAGTAGTCATCCATGGATGTAGAACTAGGCGGTTTTTTTTTCATAGTAGTCATACCTGTAGAACTAAGTGTAAGTTACGAAGTATCTTTCATAGCCTGAACAGGTAAGATGGTGATACTGTACACCATACACCAAAATCCTGATCTTTGAGGGCGTCTGTCGGGTCCTTCCGGCCACTCTAGAGCTGGCAGACTTAGTTTTTCTGATTCTGCTAATCAAGGGCTATTTGAAGCCACCAGTCTCATTCTTGTATCAGATCACGTAAATTTGGAGCAAAATCGTGATCTTTGAGGGCGTCTGTCGGGTACTTCCGGCCACTCCAGCGCTGGCAGACTTGGTTTTTCTGCCTCTCTGAAAGAAGTTCTAATTGAAGCCACCAGTCTCATTCTTGTATCAGATCACGTAATTTTGGAGCAAAATCATGATCTTTGAGGGCGTCTGTCAGGTACTTCCGGCCACTCCAGCGCTGGCAGACTTGGTTTTTCTGCCTCTCTGAAAGAAGTTCTAATTGAAGCCACCAGTCTCATTCTTGTATCAGATCACGTAATTTTGGAGCAAAATCATGATCTTTGAGGGCGTCTGTCAGGTATTTCCGGCCACTCCAGAGCTGACAGACTTGGTTTTTCTGCTTCTCCGAAAGAAGTTCTAATTGAAGCCACCAATCTCATTCTTGTATCAGATCAATTCAGAACACGTAAATTTGGCCCAAAACCTGATCTTTGAGGGCATCTGGCAGGTACTTCCGGCCACTTTAGAGCTGGCAGACTTGGTTTTTCTGCTTCTGCGAATCAAGGGCTAATTGAAGCCACAAGTCACATTCTTGTATCAGATCACGTAAATTTTGAGTAAAATCATGATCTTTGAGGGCGTCTGTCGGGTACTTCCGGCCACTCCAGCGCTGGCAGACTTGGTTTTTCTGCTTCTCCGAAAGAAGTTCTAATTGAAGCCACCAGTTTCATTCTTGTATCAGATCACGTAAAATCGGGTGTTTTTTTGCACCGGAAGTGGCATTTTTTTTCGACCTTTCGGCCAATTCAGAGTGATAAGACCGATTGATTCGAGCTCAGCGTAACTTTTTCTATTTGAAGCCATCGAGCTTATCTTTGTATCAAGTGACGTGAAGATCATGCGGTCGGCTTCCGTACTACAATGAGTACTATTCAATGAGATGAAAACACACAACTGTTAATCTCACAGAGCGTGGATAGGTTATGATTATATGCAAGAAAAACAATAGACAACTATACATAAGGATTAAGGATTAGTGTAATGAGTTTCTTTTTTTTGGTTTGACAGATGAGTCAAACGAGTTCTTTTATTTCTTTTTACACACCATAGGGCGTCTTGGTACAGTTTTTTAAGCGCGCAAAAATTCAGTTAGGTAGTTTAAAACAGGCTTTTGCCTATTCGTATGTTACTAGTAACAGCATTAAAGAACTATAGAATATTTTTATTCCTGAACGTCAAGTTCAATCAATGCTTCGATTTGAATCATAGTTTTCCCAAATTGAAAATAGTATAGGTAATATGGTCACTCGACCGTCATTGGTTGCCCTCGAAGGTTTCTAGTCAAGATTTCAGCAAACTTAAACTTTCAGCTGGCGAATTATCACCTTGCGTGCTGTAGTCAACGTCTGCGTGGCCATCCTCCTAGCTGTCTCCGCCTACGCCGTGGTGACAGTTGTGTCTAGCTCAGATGACAGCACAAAGGCCCGGAGCTGGTTGCGCGAAAACGCGACGACTATAGTCGTGACGGTTATCTCCATCACGTTCCCGGCCTTCTTCGAGCTATTGGGATACTTGGAACATTATCATCCGAGGAAACAACTTAGGCTGCAACTTGCGAGGTAGGTACCTAATAAGAAGCTTTATAGTAAAGATACTATAACAAAGACTGTCCCTGTAGTGCTGATTAAATGGTGGCTGGCTGGTCTGTTTCAAAAGCTTTATCTAATCTCTGTGACAATACTTACATAGGTTGATATTTTATATCTGAATCTGACCTCTGCTACTTTCGTCTAATGAAATAAAACTTTTTTATTTTTTCAGAATAATGCTCTTAAATCTGCTCAACTTATACTCCTTAATATTTGCATTGTTTAGCAAAATTGAGGGCATGAGTAAAGAGCTTGATAACTTGAAACCGGTTCTAAACGTCAACGCTTCTATTATACCAGACAACACTTTGAACATAAGCGAGACTCTAGCCATAAATATACCTACGACATGTACTGAAGTTAGAATCCCTTGCGCGCCTCATAGAATCTTCGTATTCTCCCAGCCTGCTAATGAAGGATTGGATAAAACGTCCTCTAAACCATACTTCACCACGTACAAAAATACCGTGAGACCAGAAAAAAATATCATAAAAACCAAATCGACTGAAGCCGTGAGTCAAAACATATTGATTGCTGAAAATTTAATTGATACTCCAAATGCAGAACTAAAATCTACTCCAAATGAATATGAATCTAAATCTACTCTGCAAGAACCACAAATTACACAAAGTTCCATAGATTTATTAGTTCAAGAGCAACTAAACAAACTCAGACAACTAAGTGCACAAAATAATGGTGTTGACGATGAAAACGATACCAGTGCAGAATATGATGAAAGTGACTATAATAACAATAGCACCGACCAACCAATGTATGATTTGCAGTATGGAGTCACCGAAAATACTGAATTTGGTCAAAGTGACCAAGACAGAAATAACTCTGAAAGTTTTAGTGATTTTAATGAATCTGTAAAGACAGAGTCTGACATAAAAGCTACAGACGTTTCAAATGCTAATTACAATTTTAGTACAGAACCGAGTTCTATTGGAGATGAAGACTTAGTTAAAATATTAAATATGTCATCAACTGATAATTATGATTTCAATACAAGAACATCACCTAATGATGAAACATCAGGATCTGAATTACAAACTACATTGGGCGATACATCACAACAGCAAACTACAGCAAGAATTAAAGAACTATCAGACGAAATTCCATCAACACATTTATCGCTTGACCAAGATACTATAGATTATACGACATTATCTGAATGGCTAAGAACTACTCAAGAACCAATGTTTGAATATGACACTACAGCAAGTAGCTTCGATACAAGCTTGAGTTATGTAGTGTCATGTCCACATATAACTTTTAATGTAACTACAAACTGCGGTGGTAATAACATAACACAAGTTTTTACCATTTACAACTGCACTGTGATTGACAAAATATGTTACACAATGGAATGTCGGCTAGAATCAACCATCGATCTAAAAAAAATAAACCACACTAATACGACAGAAATAGATATCGCCTATATTGATGAGTACAACCGGGAAATGTACAATCTAAGCAAACCAACAAAAAAAAAGTTACAGAAACTTTGCTGGGAAACGATGTTTGGACAAGAATTGGTCAAACTGACCATGATGGATTTGGTAAGAATAATTGTATTACAAATAAGAGGTTAAGACCGTAATCAAAAGTCACGTAGCGATATTCAGGGCGTCCCACGACTATGCCACATGGAAGGAAAGTACCTTAAATATTGTAGATGGAACAATTTACTGAAAGAAGACATTATTTTAATTTTGAAAACAATTTAAACTGCATTCATAGATATTGAAATAATTACATGGTTGAACCGGGAATCGAACCCGTCACATGAGAAAAATTATTACCCATTCATGGTCTTCCTTTTATGTCTGACACTATGTTATTTAGCAAAAAATAATCCTTATCATGAAGCCTTTCGATCGGTATGATAAAACTACAGGGTAATATTTTTTTCTCATGTAACGGGTTCGATTCCCGGTTCAACCATGTAATTATTTCAATATCTATGAATGCAGTTTAAATTGTTTTTAAAATTAAAATAATGTCTTCTTTCAGTAAAATGTTCCATCTATAATATTTAAGGTACTTTCCCTCCATGTGGCATAGCCGTGGGACGCCCTGTATATTCTCAGTAGTAACGTAGGACACTCCACAAATTTCGGTGTAATTAACTACGAGTAAAGTTGGCATTTTCCTTTCACCGGTTGGCACTTAAAACTCCAAATAATCATATTATGTTATAATTTTCACATCACCCTAGCTAGGATACAATTTACACCGTGTTTATTAATAGACTTTGTTGATAAATCAATCGTAGATATTCTTAATTTTCTTACAGGTGTTTGTCCTTCTGGGAACTCTTTTTATGGACTTCTTCAGGTCTCTTTTTGTAAGACACTTAAACCGTTGTTGGTGCTGGGACCTCGAAAAACGGTTTCCAGAATACGGTGATTTCAAAATAGCCGAGAACATTTTGCATCTGATTAACAACCAGGGAATGGTCTGGATGGGCATGTTTTTCTCACCGGGCCTTGTGGTCCTCAATATGTTTAAGCTGGTGATAATGATGTACCTGAGATCATGGGCCGTTATGACCTGCAACGTACCACATGAAGTCGTATTCAGAGTTTCAAAAAGCAATAACTTTTACTTGGCTCTATTGCTGACTATGCTGTTCCTCTGCGTTTTACCAGTGGGTTACTCCATCGTCTGGGTCAAGCCTTCTTGGCATTGTGGACCGTTTTCAGGATATAAGAAAATTTATCACATATTGACAGGCAAAATATACAAGATATTACCAACGAGTCTGAACTTCACTTTGGAGTGTATTGCGTCGCCTGCAATCGTCATACCACTTTTGGTGCTGCTTATTCTGATTATTTACTACTTGACTTCATTGACTAATTCATTGAGGGAAGCCAATAACGACTTGAAGGTTTGTAATTTGATGCTTTGAAGAATAAACTTGTTAGAAAAAACATACAAGTGTAAATTTTATTCTTCAAAGCAACTGTTTGGATTGAAAGGAAAATAAGATTTCAAATAAATCACTAGCTATAAAATTGAAACATCCACCCATCGTACAAAATATTCCAGATTCAACTTCGAAGAGAGCGGACGGAGGAGCGTCGGAAGATGTTCCAGCTGGCTGACACGAGGCGGCGCGGTGGCTCCTCAGCCATGGACAACACGCCCTTCGCGAGGTGGAAGAAGGCCCTGCCCTCGCTGCCTCTGAGCAAGTCCATCGACTCGGACGAGAGGAAGCCTTGCGACGAGGTGCAGGATTGCAAGAAGATTATAAAGAAACGAGGTAAGGCTTAATAACCAGACGTCATTGCTTAGTTACATACTATGCTATAATATACAATTAACTTGCTGTAAAGAACACCACATCATCATGAAAAAACCTGATTGTTGATATTGCCCACATGCACACTGTTTATCCCTCTCTCTTTCTCTCTGTTTCTATCTGAAATAATTTTCTAATACATTTCAGGGGAGGATTATTAAGTGAATGCATTATTTCCACAGGTGGTACGAGTATATTTGCAAAAATAGTCAACATTGCTTTGGACAGAAAGTCAGATGTTGAAACAGTTTCTGAAGTAGAAGACAAGCCTCCTTCTCCTATCATAGATGATGAAACAGACACGGACTTCCATGAAACATTACCAAGAGAGGTCTTGAAAATAAAAGATATCACTATAGGTTCCGATCCGGAACGAAAGAAAATTGATATCAAAGCAATATTTAAAACAAAAGACATCTCCAATGATAATGTTAAATTGCAAGTTTTGGTTGACGTAGAAGATGATAAAATCGAACACAAAGTTGTAACGGAAAAGAAACCAACTTCTGAAGAAAAACACTACAAACCTGACGAAAAAGCAGAAAACTCTGTAGAAAGTAGTCCCAAAAACAGAATATTTAGTAGGAAGCAAACGTCCGAGTCTAGCACTCAATCGAGACAGTCAGACTCTTTGGGGGCAGTCATACCTCTCATCACAATAAGCACAACAGAAAGTGATGACGAGCTATTGCAGATGAAGGAAGAAAAAGAAAAGAAAAATAAGGAGCAGCGGAATAAAGGAGACACTGCAGGATCTTCAAAAATGAGGAAAAGCAATATAGAGTTGAAATCGTTGCAAAGGCAGAATAGTGTCGACAGTATCAACGAACAAAGGACGTCTCGAGATAAAAAACCTGATGAAGGTCATAAATACCAATATTCTTTGTAGTTGAAATTGCATTAAACTAGTTGCTTAAAAATTTTTTCCGCTTTTGTTACCTGCCCATTTTCACACATAATAATATTATGAAAAAAAAAATACAGGGTGGTCCGAAAATAAATATCTAGCAAAATATTGTATTAGAAAGTCTCTTACGTACGGCAATTTAAAGTTCTAACCTTCTACATATATCGAAAGAGAAATTACCTCGTATAAAATGTATGGTGATTGCATGGGTTGATACTTGATAGTGACAATAAACGGACGGGCAGATAAAAGATAACCATAATAAAAGAAAGCTGTAAGAGCACCATATTATTAACTTAGACAGTACATACAAAGTCACTAACGTAAGATACAACATGATGAAATTAATAACACTCATACGGGTAGGAGCAGAGTTGGAATATTCACCCATACATACGCAAACGTGGTACTGGGCATAGAGGGAAACAGACTTACTAAACTGGGTCAGAGTGGCAATGGGGCTAACTATACAGCCTTCCGCCACTTTGTCTAGCAATTTTTCTATAGAAGCAAATCTTTTGGAAGCAAGAGTGTGGCCCAATTCAGGTAGCGTGCGTCGGTAACCCCGCTCATCAAATACGCTATCGATGTCGATGAATCTTTTATAACATCCCCCTCTGATAGCTGGAGACTTGATTGTGTTCCTTGTTTTACTTGCTTTTTCGGCACCTGTGCATGCAAACTTTGCCTTATTTTCTGAGGTCAGATATCTAGCGTCTACTGGATTTATTATGCTCTCACACTCGGGTTTGGATGATATTTTAAGTTTATCCACTTTATTTGTAAGGCCACAAATATAACATTTGGCCCTGACTTTACCAGATGAATATACGTTTAACTCCTCAATTAAATATAGATCTTTTTCAATTGCGTCTGCAGATGTAATCGCTACTGTTCTTGTATAACTTAAAATCTTTTTGATATCAGTGGTGATGTTTTCTTTGGTACTAGGTCCAATGGCTGTGACATTCAGTTGGTCTTTATTGGGTGAAGTAGCGGTGATATTATTTTCATACTCATCATCAAATACCACGCTGGTGTTTTTTTGCTGTCTATAAATTAATGAAGGGTATAACCACTCTAGGCTCTCAGTTGACGAGGTCCCAGAAGAACTTAGCCATTTGTATTCGTAAGTAGATTTATGGTTTGAATAAGTCACCTTATACCATGTCCAGAACAAACCTGAAGTCCATTTAATACTAGGGCTGCTTGAAGACTTCATTGTGTTATTACGAGTAGCAATTTTGCGAAGGTATTTATTAACCAGGTCTCTTTTGTCAAGGAAATGATTTCTCCACATCACTGTCCTTGCAGGTACCGACACATACTTGGTGCTAACTTCAGTTTTGTACGTTGGCAAGGTTTCGAACGAGATCGCGGGCCAGTATTGATAAGCAGGAATTCTGTACTGAAGGACAGTTCGGCAGTAGTTTGGCGGTGTTGTGCTGATATATCCATAATAATGATCATTAAATGATTCATCAGGATTGTGATAACCTTGAAATCTAGTTAGGAGTATCTCAGGTGTATTTTTCGAACCGTTTGTCTCCAAGTCTTGGTCCTTTGCCGGATCTTCTAGGAAGTACGTGGCCTCAGTGTCGTTGAATTCTTGTACGTCTATAGGCTCCGAAGGCATCTGTTTGTAGACGTAAGGATTTTTCATACGCGATAGAAGGACTGTGCAAGGGGCTGGGCAGGCTCGAAGCAAAATAACAATGTATAATAACAAAAAAGATAACATTGTTTATTATATTAAGTGACAAGTTGACAACCACAGAGAATTTAGAAAACTTGACACTGACGGAGCGTGGCGGCAGAACCATTGACCGCCAAAACACTTTTGGCAAAACCACAGCCTTCTTTATTTATAAAACTCATTGGAATGTCATTGCAAAACTCAGATAAGCTGCAGATAAGACAGGTCGTCCTCCCTCCGGTAGGTACTCGTCCGAGGACTCACGCTACGTTGACTCCTCTGGGGAAGCATTCAAAACAATACATAAATAAGTAGATTAAACAGTTAAACACCCGAAGAGGTGCGCAGTGTCATCGAGACACGTTTTACTGGGCATCAATCAGGACCAGCCTAAAGCCGGCACCATGCATCCACAACAAACGCCGCGGCGAGAAAAAAAGCGCGCCCGCTCCCTAGCTGCGCGTGCGCCATTCGACTGCGAGCCGCGACGGCGCGCGCACCATGTCGCCAACCGCGCGTAGAGCGCTCACACTATACCTCCTCTACTTCATACACACGAGCATGGCAGAGATCCTAACCCCACCGTACTTCAATTTGGCGCTCGGCAAGAAAATTACGGCTACGGCGACATGCGGCGACGAGGGCCCGGAGCTTTACTGTAAGCTCGTGGGCGCCAACGCGGACCACGACGAGCAAGTTATTCAAGGACAGGTGAGTGGGCCTTCTGTTGTTTGGTTTTGAACATGAAGTTTGACAGTTCGGCTTTTCATGACCATCAGGATCCTAAAAACTGAACTGTACACACGACAGCACGTCAGAGTGTACACTTTTGTTGTAAAGTCACCCTTAACGTAACTGAGTAGAGTGCAAGCGTGTAAGGGTCGACGTGCTGTCGTGTGTACAATCCAGTATGGTGTGGCTGTGTTCAATCAGCAAAAAAGCCTCGGTGCGAACTTCTAGTACATTTATTTTAACGCTCTTCTTAGGGATGTGTTTCACATTTCACGTTAATCGCTTTTTATTGAACGCATGTAGAGTCAGGTAAAGTAGGGTACGGGAGCTTCCAAAGTTTGTCTGCCCGCTGATACCTTTGGCATTATAATAATATGTCAAGGATTTCACCGAACTACCTATTTTGTTTATCAGACGGCAGAAGTATAACCCAATGATTGATTAAGTGCTAACTAATAAGTAGGTACTGTATCACTTAAATGTTTTTAACTAACTCACGCAGCGCCCCGTAGGGGTAGTTAAGAAGAGGCCCATTAATTAATTATCGTCAATTTAAAACTGTTAATTTGTCCCAATCAAAAGCCGGTCACACACTACCCCGGACACGCTTGATAGCGCGTCTCCGAGTAGTGAGATAACACCCTTATCTGCGCGTCCTGTTTGGCCACCATCCGTTGATAAGAGCAGGGTTCGACGCTCGGCGTTACAGCGAGATGAGAGGCTATTGTATGAAAGATTTAGGGTGGTATTCTAGAATTCTACTTAAACTCAGTTTAAACAGATTTCAGACTGTCGATACTACTAAACTCTACTTAAACTGAGTTTAAACAGAGTTCAAGGAGCCTTCTAGTTTGAACTGAGTTTAAACAGAGTTTAAGTAGCGTTCTAGTTTGAACTGAGTTTAAGTAGCGTTCTAGAATACCACCCTTAGTTTGCTGTCTTTGGAATAAATAACATTCGAAAATACCGGTGATTGTCAGATGCAAAATGCAACCTTTTAGATCTTCATAGTGTCACAAGATGAC
Source organism: Zelleria hepariella (assembly GCA_949319315.1). Taxonomy (NCBI): domain Eukaryota; kingdom Metazoa; phylum Arthropoda; class Insecta; order Lepidoptera; family Yponomeutidae; genus Zelleria; species Zelleria hepariella. The sequence goes on from OX439379.1 coordinate 27,446,530, forward strand.
GATAAAAGATTTATCCCACTATCGGCTAGCGCCGTTTTGCTTTATTTCACTGTGTAAGCGAGATGCCGCTACCCGATACCGGGATAATTTTTTTATCGTGATGTTGTGTTGTGCTCCCCTAGCTAACATATCGTTATTTCAGAAATGGAAGAGCGGGGCTTCCTAGCACAGGTATTTTTTACTTAAAAGAAAGCTCCTATCATGTAATTTATAGTTAAGTTTGTTGAAGAAATAAAACATTTTGCATTATATTTTTTGCGTGGTACATAAATAACTGTAAACCTCTGTGTCCGGTCAAGCTAAGATAGTATCAGCTTGCTCTACAGTAACTGCCCGTGCAGATTTCAAATATTTCATGGCTGCCCAACTTGCGCTGTTTTTTTGCCGACGACATCAAGGAGTATTGAACGAGGTGGTACTCCTCGGGTTTCTTCCTAATGTTTTCCTTCACAGCCAGCGAATCGTATTAAACTTTAGTGATGGTAAAAATAAACGACTTACTTACGAGAAGTAAAAGCTATTAAGTGGTCTAGCTAAGCGAACCTAACCGCCAAGTTAGTAGAATCGGTACAATTTAAAATATTCGACACAGATAACCGAAACTGTGCTCTTATTCACGCTTGGTGCGATAAGGGGGGTGTCAGAGGTCATGAATTTTACTAGGCACATTGTCGTTGAGTAAATGCCGTCATCGTTTCTGTAGGGACTTTAGATAATAAGGGACTCACGCACGGACAAGTAGGTATGGAGTGATAGGTTACGTAAAGCATGAAATGTAGAGTTTCAAGAGGCCACGTAACTTCCTCTATCGGGGCGGAAAAATCTGCCGTTTCCCCAAAAAAAAGTCACTGCCTTTTCGTTTATAAACGTAGTAGTAGTACGTAGTAATCTGCTCTAGGAAAACTTGGTGAGTTATTAAAATTTAATAACTCACCAAGTATTTAATACTTACCTACTTACACACATTTGGCCTAAGTTTTTATAACTTCTTTGAGAACAGCTTATGACGGTATCGTGGCCATAAAATAATATTTCGTCGGTGAGAAACGCGAAAAAACCGGTAGTCCAACTATTTCGTACCCGAAATCGGGATGCGCTTGTAATTATCCCCTCGGGCGTTTCCGACGAACTTCGGCGGCGCTCGGCTCGCCTCGTGTTCTTTTTGCACCCGTCACAGACTGTGAAGATACAGAAAGATACATAATATCTCAGTCAGGGTCTTCCATGTAATATGACTACAAGTAACATTTTGTCTGCAGCATAAAGTAACCAATATGTAATGGGTCTAGAACCCAAAATCACTTGTGCTTAAATGTCCTATAATTAATAGGTACAGCATGAATAGGTGAATATTTCTACAGCGTCTGCGACTGGCAGGCGAACAGAACTAATAGTTGTTAACATTCGCGTTTACGGCTGCACTGGTCCTTTGGCGAACAGTTATTTATCGCTTTCTCAGTATTCCTATCCCATCGCCAATATCTGTCTGGTATAGCTTTAGCGTAAAACGTGCATAAAAAAATAAAATGTACGCTTTGAAATCGCAATTTTAATCAATATTATAAATAAGTCACTCAATGTCAATGCAAGCAATGTGGCAGGCATTGAAAAAACTTCGTGCTGAATTCAAGATAAGGTACTTACATCTTCGCAATGAGATGATTTATGCAGCGTCCAGTGGCACCTTCTTCACTCACACTAGATGGGTGAAATGATCACTTGGACGATTCTGTACCTTTGCCTGGGACATTTTCATTCAAAATAAGACACCGCGGTAAATGTGTCAAGTAAGGTGAACCTTCTGTGTCAGCCTGTGCCGTGCGCGGGCGCAAGTGGCCGCCAGATGCCGAGCTCATCCCGAGATTTCAACGAAATCCCTTTTGTTTTTGCCGAACCTGACTAACAATGGACACCGAATTTGAATGTCTCGTTTTTTCGGCCCCTCGCCTGGAAGTATGGCTTTCGCTGTGTTATTGTATTGATGTTGTATTGATTGATGGCTCAGGGATACTGTTATTTTGTTTCTGGATACTATTCATTCATTGCATTGAGTTGACTTGACGTATTTGTAGAGTCTATCTTGCGCGGCCCATTTTCTGCATTGGAACTTTTAAGTTCTTAGACTATTGACATGTTGTTGCTGGCTGGCTGGAAGAAATTTCTTTAGAAATAAGTCCGCCCTTGTACTAATGTCAACGTGATGTCGACTGTACAAACGACAATATGGGTGTCTGTATGTGGCATGGGATATACGACTTCTTGACAAAAATTCACAAAGATCCGAAATTTTAGGCATTTAATCGCCGATACGGATGCTGTGAAATAGCCGCGAAATAAGCATAGCACTTTAAAGTTTAAATGGTCACTTGACTGAGAGACAACGCGCAGCTAAAACCACTGAAGACTAGAGACTTCATGAAACTTGGAAATTATTTTTAAGTTAGTGACCAGTAGTCACCACGTGACTACCTAATTCTAAGTACAAGTTATAAGTTGTCAAATTGTGGTCAGTAAATAAATGCCTATTCTATTCCAAATTATTATACCCTGGAAAATCAAAATCATCTCTAGGTAAAGGTCAATAGCGTGGTAGCGTGGCGGGAAAGCCCAAGTTTTCACAGTTTTGTCAATTTTTTAGCTAAACTGTGAGGTTTTTGTTTAGCAATTTCTGTTTCACGACAATAAAATAGTATTCTTTTCATTATTCTGAACAACAGAACAACAATTAAATAATTAATCTCATTTGTTTTTCTGGTCGACAAACCAAAAAAAATAGAAGTCCGAGCAAATCGAGTGCACAGTCAGCTGAATTATTCTTGTTTTGTTGTTTACAATAATGAAAACAATACAACTTTATTGTCGTGAAACAGAAATTGCACAGTTTAGCTACAAAATTGAAAAAAAGCCTGTGAAAATTATGCATTTCAGGCCAAGTTACTTTCTATTGACCAGTGGGTTCCACCCTGCAAAAAGAGTTAGGACGTTATTTAACACGTTGAGGGCGTAGAAATGTGGACGGGCAACCAATGAGATGAACTGACGACTTGGTGAAAGTGGCAGGAAAAGTCTGGATGAGAAAATCCCAAGACCGAAAGGAATGGAGTGCAATGGAAGAGACCTACACTCAGCATTGGGTGGCGACAGACTGAAGAAGAAGAAGAGGAAGAGTAACCGGTAATGGTAAAACGGGCTGTTTTCCGCAACTCGACATCTCTACTTGCGCGAGCTGCCAACCCAGCTCCTCCAAGAAGTCCAGGGCCCTTAGCCTGTAACACAATGGTGCCAAAATGGGCTTCCGGTTGACGGTTTTAATTACGATTTATTGATGCTGTCGGTCCAGTGTCGGTGCTTTTCATGTTATTGTAGTAAAGCAAATAATATAAGGAGTCTAATCCTAGAGGATAAGTTCGCTGGTTGTAGGAGAACAACGAAAAAATCCCGGTTTTGTCCTTCTACCTAGGACGCCATTGATACGCCATTGTGTTACAGGCTAAGGCCCCAGCAGTCCACGAATGTTCTGGAGCACTTCGGGGTGCGACCCCGGCAATGGTCCGAGGTGGGTAGCTCAGTATTTTGCCAGCTCCCTGCATTCCAGCAAGACATGAGCGGCTGTTTCGTCTGTCGCCATGCAGGCTCTGCACAGAGGACTGTCGGTGACACCTATTAAAAATAGTTGGCTGTTAAAAGTACTGTGACCCGTTATTACTCCTGTCACCGTCCGCAGCTGGTTTCTTGTTAGCCTAAGAAGCGTCCTGGTCAGACGAGGGTAGCCACTGGAAATGCCTCTCTGGTCTGTCTGCAATCAGAGGTGTTAACCCAGGAAGAAGAAGAGTAACACGTTTTATTGTTTTCCCCAGGTGTGCGATCTGTGCGACGCGACGAACTCGACCAAGAGCCACCCGCCCGAGTATGCTGTCGACGGCATGGAGACCTGGTGGCAGAGCCCGCCTCTCTCGCGCGGCATGAAGTACAACGAGGTCAACCTCACCATCGACTTGGGACAGGTAAGTGTGATACGACTATGTGGCTGCTAGTGGCATAACTATTGACTCTATTGACAAAGGTTGTCTGGTAGAGATTGCTTTTGGCAATAATACCGCCCATTGTATAATATAAATGGTGTAACTAACACGACTTTGTTTTATATAAGAAGAGAGATAATCCGAGCTAGGTTCATTTCAAAGATTTATTAAGTACTAGCTTTTCGCCCGCGACTTCGTCAGCGATGACTAAGATAAAACGTTGCAGCTCTATTTTTACCCCGTCAATTTCAACCCAAGCGGTCAAGACGTTTAGTAGTAGACATACCGACAGCAGCGCCACCTACCGGGTCCAATTGTATTTTTAAATCATTCCGAAAACCATAAAAATACCCATATAAAATTTCAACCCAATCGGTCCAGCCGTTTAGAAGTTATGTGAAAAAGATAAGTACGGAAGGATAATTCCGATTCTTACTACCCGTTGTCCTATTACCCGTTTTCCCGTAGGAATGAAGCATTTTGCCGCGGTAAACAGTAGCCTATGTTCATCAGGGATAATGTCGGCTTATAATGGTAAAATAATTTTTCAAATCGGTTCAGTAGTTTCGGAGCCTATTCAATACAAACAAACAAACAATCAAATCTTTCCTCTTTATAATATTAGTGTAGATAGTGTAGATCAGTGTAGACAAGTTGCGCCTGCACGGTATGCAAGAGTTAGGGATGCCTGCACGGTATGACTGAAAAAGAGGTGGCGGGTTCAATTCCTGTCAACCGGCAACCTCTTTTTTTCAGCTTATAATAGGTATATCTTTACATTTTTGTTGCAAAGTTACCGATAACGTAACATAGTAGAGTGCACGCGTGCAAGGGTCGACGTGCTTTCGATTGTACACTACAGCATGTCGACGCTTACACGCTAGCACTCTACTCGGTTACGTTACGGGCGATTTTACAAAAAAAAAGTGTGCAGTCTGACGTGCTGTCGTGTGTACACGGCGTTCGTGGCGATTCTGTTCGGGGCTTTCTATTTGGGACAAACATCTTGCATGCTAACGGAAATAGTCACATTATGCCACAGTCATCCGGGAGCCCGAGGCAATAATGCCTACTTCATCGGATACCGGCTGAAAACATTGAGTTGATGCCTTCGATCAAGGATAAAACTAGATACAACATAGAACTCTGAAATGTGTCTGGAAAAATAGATGCCCAAATTGCCTTTGGGAGCTTATTTGCTCGTAGTCTATGCAACTGTACACACGACAGCACGTCAGACTCTACATTTTTGTTGTAAAGTCGCCCGTAACGTAACTGAGAAGAGTGCAAGCGTGTAAAAGTCGACGTGCTGTCGTGTGTACACTAATGCAATAAGGTTGACATTCGAATATTAGACGTATGGTCGAAATGATGTTTCGTAATGTTCTATTGCTGATATCATTTGTGTCTGTGGGGACAAGATTTTATTGTGATTTTATACGTAATGCGGATTCTATGGGATTTAGTTCGGTGGTTAATGTACATGGTTGGGTTATGTATGATATTATTACCTACGTAGGCATTGAACACAATATTTGAACGAGCGAGCGAAGTTCTCCGAGTCTACTGGAACAATCCGGCGTTTGTATGTATGTATGTATGTATGTATGAATGAATGTTCGTTCGACGATAACTTGAGTAAATTTAGTCGGATCGTCATGTTTGGTAGGCAGGTAAATAAGGCAAAGAGAATTTTGAAGTTCGAACTTGAGCCAAATTGGTTGAGGGGTTGCTGAGATATGGGGTCGCGAGTTCATAGTTCGGGGCGAACCACTAGTTATTTGTAAAGCACAGTTAAACAAGCCCATTGCACTGTACTCACACCTGTTCAATTTGTTTTATAATAACCGCGACGTGCGGACAACCCCGTCCGTCTCAAAGCGCGCGCGCGATGTGGCGCCCGATTATGCAAGTGCGGCCGCAAGCGTTAGTGTAATAGTAAGGGAGGCCACCATTGAATTGAATAATTTTTGGGTATTTTTCACTGACTTTTTTTTGCTTCAGTATATATTGTGTAAATAATCACCCCTGAGTCGGATGTCACTTTACAAAACAACACCTTGTATTATCCACGGTAGCTGTCGACGATGACGTTGGTATTCTCGCATCTATCTCCCGGATTATGGGGGTTATTGACCGAACCACGATGAACTAGGGTGTTTACCAACATTTCCAAAATAGATTCGACTTTTTGGTTCCCTTTTGGAGATCGGGGTTCGATATTGACGGTCCTGTTTTTCTAGAAATTGCTTTTTGCGGGCTTTAATAAGAAACTTTAATCGAAATACACACTATTGTACCTAAATCTAATAAGAAGAGAGGTGGCTTGAATTCTATGAGACACCGTGGAAAACCAGAATAACTTATTTTCTCTTCGGTCCAAAATATGTAAGCAATATTCTCAGTTTAGTTTATCATAAATACCTATCCTATGTACGTACTATGTAACTATATTATTTATATATGTATAAATATAAATAGGTAGTTTATGTAATTGTTCATGTAGTGTATTATATTTTTCACTCCAAACCCCCCCCCCCCCCCTTGTAGTGTTAGGTTTTTGTATTTATGTAGATAAAAGTAGTTTATGTATTGTTGTGTACTTTCATGCGCGCTACCCAAAACACTATCTGTAGTACCGAGGGTTGACTGGCAGAAAATGCTTCTTAGCATTAAGTACGCCTTTGTACAAATGTTTTATATAATATGTGCAATAAAGAATTAAATAATAATAATAATAATAGTACTTGGTGAACGGTGGTGGTTACATGTACGTAAATGGTTCGCCTTGGTATGTACTACTAGTAGAACCGCGCGGTAGGCGTAGGCCTACGGGCAACAACGGGTTGATGTCGTACACACGACAGCACGTCGACCTTTACACGCTAGCACTCTACTCGGTTACGTTACGGGCGACTTTACAACAAAAGTGTACAGTCTGACGTGCTGTCGTGTGTACGTAACCACGAAGTTATTCCATCAGCCGAGTTACGCGCGTGTAGCTCTAGTACGATAGCTGTGGCACTACAGTACCTACAGTCTTTGGTTGTAAAAATATTTATAGCGGCGGCTGTTTTACCGTGAACCGAACCGTGATGCCATCATCCTACCTACACCATTCACACATTGTTGCTAAGCGATCGTATATGATGTCAGAATATTTCTAATAGACGATTATACCCAAGGGTTTATTTAACTCCCTGTCCCTCTACCCTTGACGCTATTTTGTCAATAGTAGGCAATATTCAAAATTGAATATTTCAGGAATTAAGATAAGTACCTATACCTGTTTTGGATATTTTTATTCTTGATTTAAAAAAACTACAAAGTATGTCAACTTTAAGCATGTTTTTTGGGAATTTGTAGCGCTCAATAAAATTAAAACTGAATCTCGTAGCGGAAGGACAGTTTCTCATCTGTGTTATATCTGTGCTATATTAGACTGATGTTAATAGATGAATCGTGGATTTTACACAAGCTATAAAAAAAACTAAGAGAAATAAGTGCTCCGGTGGCTCCTTGGGAGAGCTTTCTTCCAAATATTTTAGTAACTAAACAAAGAAACAATGTTTAAAGTAAAAACTTAAATCTGACAGAAAATTGACTCTACAATAGCAACGTCTGCATTGAGCGTAAGGCAGTTTTTATCCCCATTAGGTAGGTAATCGTCCTACCTCCTAGCCCCATTGCGTCGAGGGTATAGGGACTTGTATGGAGTAAAATTTAATTAATTAATTACCCACACGCAAAAACGAAGAAAATATCAGAGTTCAAGGGTTTAAGTTTTCCGTCAACTGGTTTTTAGTAAAAAACTTTCATCATATCATCTTCGACATACAAAAAGCCAGTGAGCCTTTGTCCAACTTATTTCGTGCTCAGGGTTATAAGAAAAAAGTTTTAGAATGTTTGCACAATGGGTGCTGGCTGCTCTTTTCAAGAGAGTCTGAAAGTTGGCTAAAAAACTTCACAAAAGACCTGAAAGTTTCCCTTCGCGTTATCGTGTGGTTTCCCTTGAAAACCTACAAATGTCAATATTAGGCTTTGAAAGCGATTGAACTACCAGATCTCTAGTTACCTAATTACATTGCCATTTTCCTACCCATTGTATTGTAAGTTAGGTAATAATTATACAGGGCGTCCCACGGCTATGCCACATTGATGGAAAGTACCTTAAATATTGTAGATGGAACATTTTACTGAAAGAAGACATTATTTGAATTTAAAAACAATTTAAACTGCATTCATAGATATTTATACAATTACATGGATGAACCGGGAATCGAACCCGTTACATGAGAAATGAATTAAGAATTATTTTTTGCTAAATAACATAGTGTCAGAAATGAAAGGAAGACCATGAATTTGAAAATTTTTAATACTAAATTAATCAATTTATCAATGAAAATCTCAGTAACAAAAGAATAAAAGTTTGAAAATGGAACACATTTTTGAATTATTTCTTTATAACCAGCCAGCCGCATTGCGATGGACATTCCATCCATGTGGCAAAGCCGTGGGACGCCCTGTATAATTAGATATTAGCTTTTGCTCGCAACTTCGTCCGCGTGGACTACAGAAAAAGGATATGTGCTTTACTTTGCTCCTAAGTGTAAAAACGTAATAATATGTGTTATTCTGATGTCTAAGCTATCTCTATTCCAAATTTCATCCAAATCTGTTCTGCAGTTTCAGCGTGAAAGAGTAACAAACACTCACTCACTCACAAACTTTCGCATTTATAATATAAGTGGGAAGTGGGATGGGATAAGTGGGTTATCCCGGATTACCCTTGGAGACTGTAAGCGTTGGATGGATCGTCTCGTCTGTCCCTATCTATAAGCAGTTAGGTGCGTCAATTTCAACAATGCTAAGCGAAATTCGATGCTATGCGCCGTAGATGCTATGCAAGGCAGAAACTAAAGGTATGCTAACCTTTTTAGTCACAAACATGATACCTTTTTAAAACTTAAACTTTCGTGAGCACTGCACATTTGCGGCTACACCGACAAATTACTAGTGAGTAAAACCGTGATTTAATAGAAAAACATGATACCTACTCAATTTTTTGCGAACGTGCAATGCGATGTATGAATAAAATTATCTGTGATTGTCTTAACACGCCACCGCTCACGATTCTGTGCCAGACGCAACCACTAAGTACTTTCCGGCTACTTGGGCTATTTCATCTGACCATCTAGCTGGTCTCTTCCCAGTCTGTTGAGAAGAGATCTCTCGGCGTGAGCACGAAGAGGCCTTTTACTCAACAGTGGGTTTCAACAGGCTAATGATGATGATGTCGTAACTCAACTTCTGAATGCAGAGTTAGAATCTCTCAAAAATGGCAGAACGGATTTTGATGAAATCTAGCTAAGAACACTCTCGATCAAGTCTATTCTATGATCTAGTCTGTTCTGTTCTAAGAAAATTTGGGCCGCGCCGCGCTGTTCTACGAATATTATATTAGAATGGCTTTACTTTTAAGCCAATATTAACATAACAACGATACTATCTTGAACCTTGTGGTCCCCACTAACGCAACGATCAAGGTGGACCCTGGCTGAGCAGAGCTTAAGAGAGATTATGACTCTACATCCAGAAGTTCAGTTTTACGAAAACTAAAGGATATCTTTTTCAAAATTTTGGAATAAGCGAACGATCCCCTACCTACAAAGCATAGATTAGATAAGAGTTACTACTCGTACATAACTACTCGTATAAGACTGAGGCTACACCAGCAGTGTGCTTAGTCTGTAAAAAAAAACGCAAATTTGCTGGTCCTCAAAACCGGTTCATTTTTGCGGAATAACTAAGTCCGACTCGCGCTTGCCCATTTTTTATGCCCTTTAATCATAATAGGTTTGATGTTTGTTTATGATTAAAGGTTGATTAAAGGATTGTATGTATTACCGTTATTGCAATAGAGCAAAAAGTAGGTATATAAAAACGTTTCTTGTCCTCATGTTATTTTATTATTGAACGAGCGAGCGAAGCGAGCGAAGTTCTCAGAGTCTACTGGAACAATCCGGCGTTTGTATGTATGTATGTATGTATGTATGAATGTTCGTTCGACGATAACTTGAGTAAATTTGGTCGGATCATTATGAAATTTGGTAGGCGGGTAAATGAAATTAAAAGATTTTTTAAGTTTGAACATGAGCTAAATCGGTCGAGGGTTTGCCGAGATATGGGGTTGTTAAGTTTATATGGGGTCGCGAGTTCACAGTTCGGGGCGAACCACTAGTTATTTATGTTTTATTGTTTGTTGGGTAAAACGCCATGATAACACTTAATTTGTGAAAATTTCAACTGGCTACCTATTACGGTTCCAAACATACATACAGCCCTTTACAGTTAGGAAACTGTGTGTATCCTCACATCCTGTACCTATGGTCGGCACAGTAGATAGGTAGCAGTAACACGTATGGTAACACAGGATGGTGTGGGTGCTATGTACGGTCGGCCACAATTTCAGATACCTCATGGCAGCTCTTACCGCGCGCGGCTTAAGGGCGCCAATCGAACAAAAAGGGGTATCTGAGACTGTGGCCGACTGTACCTACGCGTCTGCAAGCTTACACCATAGCGATAAACTTTATTTATATCCACATGTTTTAATTATGCGTTTTACTGCCGCAGGGCAGGGCTAATTATTTTATTATGTCGGTGTACGATTTTACGACTTTGATCAGTAATGTTGGGTACGGTCGACCATAGTCTAGCTAGGAAACCCAATGGTAGCTCTTACCGCGCGCGGCATAAGGGCACCAATGGAACAAAAAGGGGTATCCTAACGTGTGGCTGACTGAACCGATTGTTGGCGGTTGCGTCGCAAAAGCACGTACCTACTCATGAAGGTCGCACTTGGATAATGCTTCTAAGACAACCCCAGCGAATTTGTTGGTTCGCCAATGCTCTTTACCCAGCTCAAATGTCATCCCGCTATCCCAATTTCCATCCCACCCCACCCACAAATAATTGAACGAGCGAGCGAAGCGAGCGAAGTTCTCCGAGTCTACTTGAACAATCCGGCGTTTGTATGTATGTATGTATGTTTGTATGTCTGTATGTATGAATGTTCGTTCGACGATAACTTGAGTAAATGAAGTCGGATCGACATGAAATTTGGTAGGTGGGTAAATGAGGCAAAGAGAATTTTTAAGTTCGAACATGAGCCAAATCGGTCGAGGGGTTGCTGAGATATGGGGTCGCGAGTTCATAGTTCGGGGCGAACCACTAGTTATTTTAAATGCGAAAGTTTGTGAGTACTAAGTATGTGTGTTTATCACTCTTATGGGGAAGGAATGACAGAATGGGGGATGGGGTTATTTCTACCGTGTAGGTACGTGTAGTTATAGTCTCTTTCTAGAGTCTAGAGCAGTGGTTCTTAAGCTCTTTTCAGCCAGGGACCACCTTGATCAAGATACTAATACAATATTCGTAGAACAGCGCGGCCCAAATTTTCTTAGAACAGAACAGACTTGATCGTAGAACAGAATTGATCAGTTGGTGGTTTTTTTTATTTGACTTTTTTATCTACCAGGAATTCCACGTGGCCTACGTGTTTGTGCGCATGGGCAACTCTCCACGGCCAGGCCTCTGGGCGCTCGAGAAGTCCACCGACTACGGAAAGACCTTCAAACCCTGGCAGTACTTCTCCGATTCACCACAGTAAGTGTCCTAAACTTTGTGAGTCCACATCTAGGAACTTACTTCAGACGGGCTTGGTCATCTACCAACAGAATAAGTCCATTCAAGAATCTGCCGAAAACAGATTCTGCCGTACACCGACGGAGGGTAAATCCCACCAAAAACATTGTCATGAAAAATGTTGCCAAGACGAGACCCCAGGTCACTGTCAAAAAGTTATCAGATCTCTGATCTCTAAACGCCCTAACTCTACAAGCCCTAACTTCACAAACTCTAACACCTTAGCCAAAATATGTGGCTTGGCCGTTTCGTTCGCATTTAAGTATTCAAAAGTTGAAACTGAAAACCAACGACGTACTTTACTTCCTTGTGATCAAGGCACTGGTGAAAGTCAAGGAGAGGACTGTCTTCGTTGGAATTGTCCTCTTCTGAAGCAAACAATGACGTATTTTTTATTTTAAATAAATCTTCTCTTCACCAGGGACTGCGAGCGATACTTCAAGTCGGAGAGTCATAAGCCGATCACGAGGGACGATTCTGTCATCTGCAGCACAGAGTATTCCAAGATAGTGCCACTGGAAGGCGGTGAGGTAAGACAAGATACGACATATTTCTGGAGTTTGGGATTAGATAATCGATTGGCAATGCCTGTGAACGCATCATACGCATGTCGAGGCCACAAGTTATTGCCTGAAACCGAAAAGAAAATAAGTTATGTAAGTACTTAAAACAATCCGCAGTGTTGAACCATCAAAATCGATTAATTGTCTGGAAAATTGCGGTCATTGAAATGAATAATCTTTTATTGACTATTAATTTAAGAATAAGAGATTCGCGGTGATATTTTTTTAGAGAATATCTACAGGGGCTGGTCTAATAATAGAGAATATCTACAGGGGCTGGTCTAATGAGAGATTCGCGGTGATATTTTTTTAGAGAATATAACAGGGGCTGGTCTCTTTGAGCACAGTTCATTGAAAAAATGTTTGTTTGGAAATGCTATTATGTTTTTGTTACCTACTTTGTTATTTTTGTCATATATTTAATTTTAGTATATTTTATAAGGTATCCGCTGAAAACCAGCGTCGTGGTAGGTAGCTTGCTACCGACTACGACATAATGCTGAGCGGAGGCCATTTTGGTGCCTTCTAAATTTATAGATTTTAATTAATATGTGTACCTAGTTAGTTTGTACGAATAAGATGGTGCCAAATAAACAATTTACTTACTTACTAATCATTTCTTCCATTGTTCCAGATCCCGATCTCGCTACTGAAATACCGTCCGTCGGCCAACATGTACTTCAACTCGTCGGTACTGCAGGAGTGGACCCGCGCCACCAACGTCCGTCTCCGGCTCCTGAGGACCAAGAACCTGCTCGGCCACCTCATGTCCGTGGCGCGACAGGACCCAACGGTCACGAGACGGGTTAGTGACTACTCTCATTATAAACCATGCCATTAAAGAAACGATATATAAATGGCGGACACTCTCGCGCCCTCTCGCTTTAATCATATCTCCGTCTATACACACACGTAACGTTAGCAAAGTCATTTTAGGCAGTCCGTCACCTACGCTTGGCTAATAAAACACACCAAAATACTTTCGCCTCTTATTGATTTTTTTAGTGTTTGTCGAGTTATTTCAATTACATTAAGTGTTGTTATTTGTTGAGGTTTGTATTATTTACTACATTTTAATATTTTTGATCTTATTTTCATGTTTAATCACAAACCCAACGTAGAACAATTACCTAAACAATAATGAAAGCATCGTAAAACAATATTTTCTAACCAAAAATGTAAGAAAGTTTTAGGTATGTACCATGAACCGAAATCGTATTTTCGTAACCTCTTTTTCAGACCTAACCATAGGTACCCGCCGCCATTTTCATATCGTTTCTCTATTGGCACGGCTTATAGCTTGGTCTACACCGGACCATCCAGCGAAGGGTTTCGCTCCTGCCGCGCGTGATCGGAGCGCAAAATGTTATGGATGTTCTCCGAGGAACATTTTCCTGTAACTATAGGGTTAAGGTACCTGCCCTTACTGCCCCGTCAAGGCCCCGTCTCAAAAATCCACCCTGTACCTATATGAATGTTTGTCAGACGATAACTCGAGTATCTTTGATCGGAACGTCATGTGGTAGGTAGGCGAGTAAATGAGGAAAAAATCTTTTTTACTTCGAAGTTCGAACATGAGCCAAATTGGTCCAGGGTTTGCCGACATATGAGGTTGTTCCTACATCATACAAGCGCGCGCGCGCCTGCGCCAATGATTCAAGCAAAAAGTATAATACATCGCGACTTCACAGTTCGGGCCGAACTACTACGAGTAGTTTCATAGAGTTTTTTTGTTTTTATTAAAAGCCAATTTCTATTTCCCCAACAGTATTTCTACAGCATCAAGGACATCAGTATCGGAGGCCGCTGCATGTGCAACGGACACGCAGACAACTGCGTGCTGTCTGACCCAGAGAGTGACACCAACATATTAGTCTGCAAGTGTCAGCACAACACCTGTGGGCCTCAGTGCGCGCAGTGCTGTCCAGGGTTCGAGCAGAAGAAGTGGAGGATCTCGCAGAACTGGGACCGGTTCTCTTGTGAACGTAAGTTTGAATTTTATAGAGGCAAGTAACACTTAAGCCAGAAATTTTTTTTTATTTCGTACAAGAGCCAAATAAATAATAATTATGGTGTTGTATGAGGGGGTAGAAGGCTTAAAATCATCATCATTCTCTGTTTGGGGCGAACTACTGCCTGGGACATACTCCAGACACTAAAACTGGAGTCCCAGGCACTGCAGCGCCCGAGTGGTCTAGCTAGTGTGAGTGACGGTGGCACTGGACGCTGTATAAATCATATTTTTACGAAGAGCTTATAGCCTAGTTGGACTAGCCATTCTTAATATGGATGGATAACCGCTGGTAATAATATCTGAGCGCTTCCGTGCTTCGGAAGGCTCGTTACAACCATTCGTCCCGGTTCTGCGGCCTAAAAACCCTGACTCCACTACCTCATACGATTACCTTGTCTTTACATAGATGCAAAGCGGTAAGTTTTGTTTCTCCCTGCAGCCTGCAACTGCCACAACCACACCACCGAGTGCGCATACGATGCGGAAGTCGACGAGAAGCGATTGTCGCTCGACGTGCGCGGCCGCTACGAGGGGGGCGGCGTCTGCCAGAATTGTCAGCACAACACCGAGGGCATCAACTGCAACAAGTGCAAGCCCACCTTCTACAGGCCCTTCGGAAGGAAGTGGGACGAGATTGACGTTTGCCGACGTAAGTTTTATTGTCATAGGTTTTGCATCAACGTTGTTTCCGCTTTCAGGCCAAAGGTGGTCTGGACGAGTAGTCTGGTCGCTTTTAGCGATAACAGCGCCTACTTTTATTTTCTGTAAAATAGGTAGGTAGGACGGCAGCTCGTCGACCCTTACACGCTAGCACGCTTCTCGGTTACGTTACGGGTGGCTTTACAACAAAACTCTACCTACACTCTGACCTGCTGTCGTGTGCGTGTGTACTTTTTAGTTCTGCAAAATAAGTATTTACTTACCTACAATAAACTCGGATCCGACTTGGCGCCTTTGCATTGCACCTGCTTGTACCTATTTTTTGTGCCTCAAAAACATTTTGGCGCCTGATTGGTTTACTATTGCTTGTATTGCACAGTCACAGATACCCCATATAGCAGCTCTTATATTGGTATTTATATTGGTGTACAATAAAGAATATTTTATCTTTATCTTATCTCTTACCGCGCGCGACATAAAGGTGCTAATCGAACAAAAAGGGTAGCCTAAAACCTAGCCTAGCGTGTGGCCAACTATACCTACCTATTTGTTCCGAGTCACAGCCTTCTTTTTAAAGAAGGCTGTGTCCGAGTCCTTTGAAAGACAAATAAGGATTTTAAAAAAACATTATTTTAAAAAATTTCAGATTAATCGGTTGACGGGAAGAGGGTGAAATTTGAATTACTAAATTTGACCCAAGAATAAATAAAACAAACGGGGTGAGCTAAATAAAACCGTTTAAAAAATGCGGTCACACTACCGACTAAAGAGGTACCTAAGTACCTAGGTGGATAGTAAGTTCAGCACCTCTTTTTATCTGGGGGCGCTTCAGTTTTATAGTTGGCTGCATCCGGTGTCTGCTGGACAGGAAGGAATCCGTGGTTGCCACGCAAGACCGCGTAAATTAGAGACCCCTTAGTTAGACTACTTTGAAGAATTAGATGAGGACATACTTAATCCTCAAATTTAAAAACCACACCTCTTTTCTCACCAGCTTGCAACTGCGACCACCACTTCTCGACCGGCAACTGTGCCGAGGAAACTGGCCAGTGCGAGTGCCGTAAGGAGTTCCAGTCGCCCGACTGCGACTCCTGCGCCTACGGATACTTTGACTTTCCGGACTGCAAGCCCTGCACCTGTAATCTGATCGGCACTGAGGGAGCGCACTGCACGCCCACCGAGGGACTTGTAAGTTTTAGCCAGTCTGTAAAGTTTTCGATTGTTTCAAAAAAAGCATGAATTAGCGATATTATTCTATTAGAAAAACTGATGAAATTTATATGAATCATTTTTTTATTCAATATTCCATAAATAAATTATTTACATTGAACGTCAAAATATTATCTAAAGTAAAAAAAAGGTATATAAATCAGATACTTATTACTATCTAATACTAAGTATCTAGCTACTTTTTTTTCTCCAGCTTCACTAGCTCTGATCGTTCTTGGAGAAGAAGCATGGTAAAGAAACTCCAAGGATCTCGTGCTTAAAAAATAATACATTTGTAATGCAGGTAGGAACTTAAAAAATAACACATTGGTAAGTGTGGTGATCGTGCGCTGAACTGGTTTAGTGCCAGACTTCTTTGTCATTAAGATAATCATCTATTCTGTAATAGGCCTTTTGGCACAACGTGTGCCTTACACATTTTTTGAATCGGGCCTCTGGTAAACTTAGGATATCTGTTGGGATCTTATTATAGAAGCGTATACAGTTGCCGAGAAATGAGCTCCTAGCCTTCTTAAGCCTAAGAGTTGGAATTGTAGGCTTGTGCTTATTCCTAGTATTTATATTATGATGGCTACCTAATGTATCGAATTCTGCAATATGTTTTTTAGCATAAACAATGTTGGCGTAGATATATTGACTTGCAACTGTCAGGATGTCAATTTCTTTGAAAAGTTCTCTTAACGACACTCTACTACCTAGTCTATAGATAACATATATATGAATAATTATATATATATGATATATGAAACTGTTACGTTTCGGAACTAAACGTTTTGTTTGACATCTGTCAAGTGTAAACTTCTTTTTTGTAATCTGTGGTGTAATGTAAACCAAAAGTACCAAAACAAATATGTAAACAAAACAGAGAAACTGTTTTTTAGTTTACTGAATAAAATGTACATTTGATGCATTTTAAAGCTATTTTCTTTACTTCTCCCAGTGCCCCTGCAAATTCAACTACGCTGGAACTTCGTGTGAGATCTGCGCTGATGGCTACTATTCACCAGAATGCAAAAGTAAGTTCACTTGAGACAAAATTTAATCTTCGCATAAAATGATCCACGTGTTACTATCGTCCACATGATAGAAGGTCGTGCGTGCGGAACCAACAGCGGGTTGCCTCAGGATGTTTTCTAGGCCTACTAAGCTGATAAAGTGATCAGGCTGATAACGTGATTGATTCTGGCCCTTCAACGTTGATGTGCCATGTGGGCTCCTCAATGTAGCACACAACCATGTAGATTTCAGACCATAAGCTTATGAATGTCGACCGCTGTTGGGCATAGGCTACTAGGGTATGTAGGTATGATGTTTATTTTTTATGAGACCCTTGATCTATTGTTGTGTTAAGACCTAAGTTTAATCTTATGAATTCAGGTTGTGAGTGCAACACCATTGGCTCCGTATCAACTGTATGTGACAAGGACAGTGGCAACTGCACATGCAAGAGCAAATATGCGGGCAGGACATGCAACCAGTGCGAAGCGGGCTACTACAACTATCCGACTTGCTCCCGTGAGTACAACCTGTTGCTTTCTATAAACGTCTGTCCTCTGTTTTGCGAGTATTGGTCACAGCAAAAAAAAACATACTTTGATTTGTCTATCTAACACAACAACAATATTATCCATACTTCAGAAAATCTACTTCTCTTCATCAAACTGAGAATTTTCATCACACCTACTCTAAATTAAAATTATCAAATGATTAATCCTTCTAACTAATGACAATTGACAACCCCTAAACCAAAACAAAAAAAAACAAATTCGTCACTACGACCTAAAGTTTTCCACCACAGTAATTACTGCTTATTTAAAAAGCAAAGGAGATTAAAATCCTGCTATTTCACAGATTGCAACTGTGACACCAGCGGCACATTGCCCCACATCTGTGATGACGTCACTGGACAGTGTATCTGCAAGGAAGGGTTTGGAGGGGCACGCTGCGACCAGTGCAGCCCTGGGTAACTTCATAAGAATTCATCTTTATTACACAAATCACTTCCCCTCTTGTATTTTCATAGTATGTTTGTAGTTTTTACTTTGACATCCCATCCCACAATGCAAATGTTTGTGATTGGGTGAATGTGTGTGATTGTTAACAACTCTTTGGCTGGATGGATTTGGATGTTTGGAATGGGGATAGCTTACACGCCAGAGTATCACATCGTCATAATCATCATCAATTCCTGGCATTTCATTATAGGCTATGAATTACTAGCTTTTTCTCGTGAGTTCGACCGCATTTTTTTTATCTAAGTTTTTTAATCTAAGCGGACGAAGGCTAGATCAGCTTGTGTAGACGTAAATTATTAAACATCATACACATTCCACCAGATTCTACATCGAAGTCCGAGGTCGCGAGCGGGTAGCGGTACCCTGTAACTGTTCTGCCAAGGGCTCCACATCCACCAGCTGCCTCCCCGACGGCAAATGCAACTGCCTCTCCAACTTCGGCGGCAAACAGTGCAACCAATGTTCCCCCGGCTACTACAAGTACCCAGACTGTTTGTGTGAGTTTTTAACTGTTATTAGGTTTGCACCAGCATCCGTGTAGTCACTTCACCCATCTATTGTGAGTGCAATTGATACCGGACGCTGTATAAATCTGCCGTCCTAACCATAAACAATGCACTTGCATGGAGGCAAGTTTACAGAACAACGCGTCCAAAGTTTAAATTAAAACCTTAATAGATTTACGATTACGTGGTTTATCTTTAAAAATATCTCATAAACTAATTAAAATATCAAGAAACGGGTTATTGATCCAGATAAATAACTTTGACGCGATCTAACTCATTTTAGCAAAAAATGTCGAGTGCGTTGTTTATGGTTAGCACGTCAGAAATCATCTCATCAAGTAGATGCAATGGCCTTCTATCTAACTAATCCATTTTCCAGCTTGCAACTGCGATGCATCCGGGTCGATTGGCTCCTCGTGCGACGACAGCGGCCAGTGCCACTGCAAGCCCAACTTTGACGGCGGCAAGTGTGACCACTGCAAGGAACAATTCTACAACTACCCGGCCTGCGAAGAGTGCAACTGCGACCCCAGGGGCGTCATCGCTAGCTTTGCAGGTGAGAGCTCACTTTGACGGTGGCAAGCGTAACCACTGCATAATAAAATTAAAATAAAAGTGTAACTAAGAATTTACTGTTTGTATTTCTTACTTTTATTGACGTATGTCCGGATAAGAAGCGATCGGTGTAGGTCGTTGTGTGATTCGTGGTACAGGGTAGGTATAGGCCTTAATTTTTTGCCTTACTTTACAATATGACGCAACCAACTCTCGGAGCAAAAGTTTGGGTCCATTGCCTCGTGCTTTGAACTATTGTATGGATGGAGAAGTAATATTCTAGAAGTTACACAAGATTCGAATGTCCTTTGTTCGAGTTACACAAAGAGTAGTTAAAAAACAGGAATTTTTATCGTGATAAATTTTAGGCATTGATCCACTTTCCGTCAAAATGTGACTCCATTTCAAGGAGTTTTTCCTGTTTGCCCCTTCCGAGATTTGGGTGTGACCTCTAGAACTCATCAGAAATGAGTTACCACTTCTTATGTCTAAAGCCAAGACCCACTTCAGGTCGCTGAGCCGGTGGAGTAGGTGAGTAAGTTAATCCCACAGAATCTCCAGCCGGTCTTGTCTCTAAAGTTATTTTTACAGACAATCAGCAAACGGAGACAAAACCGAGACTACGGCTATCATCTTACGGCCTTTGAGGTCACCGTCATCATTGATCTGCTGTTCAATGAATAGGTATAGGTATACAATAATGGACTCGGAAGCGAGAAACCTAGGTTCGATTCCCAGTGCGGGCTATTTGAGTGACTTTAATTTATGACTTTAATTTATTTCAAAGTTACGTACATTTGCGAATCTATAGTAGCAATACCACTCGCTAACGGTGAAGGAAAACATCGTGAGGTAATCTGCCTGAGCGTATGAGGCGTACCCTCAAACGCGAAACTCGCCAATCAGCATTGAGCACGCGTAGTGATCTAGTGATCTAGAGCTAGTGAAGCTGGAGAAAAAAAAGTAGCTAGATACTTACTTAGTATTAGAAAGTAATAAGTATTTGATTTATATACTTTTTTTTACTTTTGATAATACCTATTTTGACATTCAATGTAAATAATTTATTTATGGCATATTGAATAAAACTTTTTGACTTGACTTGACTTGATTAAGCTCGATTTCTCTCTCTGAGAGAAGGCCTTTGCCCAGCTAGTGGGACATTACAATTAATTTTACAGGCTACATCTTACAATGTGTATTTGACCAGGCTGTGGATCGGTGCCGGCTGGCGAGCTATGCCAGTGCAAAGACCGCGTGCAGGGCCGCATCTGCAACGACTGCAAGCCTCTCTTCTGGAACCTGCAGGAATACAACCCGCTGGGCTGCGAAGGTATGACGACTTTCACTTATTATTATTATTTTTTTGTTTTTAACCCCCGACCCAAAATGGGGGGTGTGTGTCTGTCTGTGGCACCGTAGCTCTTAAACAGGTGAACTGATTTGAGTGCGGTTTTTTATTTGAAAGCAAGTTTTCTAGCGAGTGTTCTTAGATACGTTTTATCAAAATCGGTTCAGCCTTGTATGAGATATGCTTATTTAAAGCTAAAATGTCAGTGCTAAATGTAAAATGCTAACGGTGAAGGAAAAACATCGCGAGGAAACCCGCGGCTTAGTTGGCTCCACACGTATTGACTTGTCTTTCCTGTGGGCTAGGCCGACTAAGCTGCCAGGATGGAATAGGTGCTGGGCAAGCCTACTCCATCTAAAACAATGTCCCAGGCACTGCAGCGCCGAGTGGTCTCTTCACCTTTCTAGTGTGAGTGAAAATGCCACTGGACGCTGTATAAATCATCTCATTACGTAGATGCAAAGGCCTTAGTTAGTTTATTTTTTTTTATTTATTAGTTATGTTCCGTAAATCTCAGGATCGGAAGCTTTTGTCCAGAAGGGTGCCAAAAGTTTTTTAATGAAAGTCTGTTACTAAACCTTAGCAAAACTAGGTAGTTTATCTTACCTTTTCAATTAAAATTTGAAAATTTATCGTTCATTAGTTCAAATAATAGTCTACAAAGTGAATCAAATAACAGAAGTATTTAGCAAAGCTCCTGTGGGCTATGCCGACTAAGCTGTCAGAAGGTAGGTGCTGGTCAAGCCTACTCCATCTAATAAACAATGTCCCAAGCACTGCAGCGTCCGAGTGGTCCCTTTACCCACCTAGTGTGAGTGAAGGTGCCACTGGACGCTGCATAAATCATCTAAAACCGTAAATGCTAAGTATAAGTTTAGGTCGCGTCATGTTAAACAGCTTAGGTAAATCAGCTTAGCTTAGGTAATCATGTAAAACGCATTAGGCGATTTATCGGTCTATACTCCGTGCAATTTTAGTGGTTTTAAAGCCGAAGGTATTTTGTAGCACTGGTGATTCTGACCCAAATTACAAAATTTCATTCCAAAACGCGCGAAATGAAAATTCACTTCTTCATACAAATGGTGTCGATTGGCGATAGCCGTTTGTATTGGGAAGTGTTTTCTTTTTCGCTCGTTTTGAAGTAAAATTTTGGAATTTGGCTCAGAATTACGAATGCAACTAAATACCTTCGGCTTTAAAACCAATAAAATTGCACGGTGTATAGCTAGTATAGATAAATGGAAAGCCCTTGTGTCAGCCCCGGGGACAAAAGAACAAAAGAAAGGGACAAAAGAAGAAGAAGATAGCTAGTATACAAGCTAGTAGCTATATAGCTTGTTCAAAAATAAAACAATAGGCCCCTGAGACTACGGTGGGGAATAGGCAATGATTGCTGTCATACATACTTCTAGTCTAGCACATCAACAGAAGCTAAAATCTTGTCCTGATCAACAACACCTAGTTAAAATACTTTTGTAACACTATGTATCACATTTTACGCAAATAAACTTATTCTTATTCTTAGGGTGGTATTCTAGAACGCTACTTAAACTCAGTTCAAACTAGAACGCTACTAAAACTCTGTTTAAACTCAGTTCAAACTAAAACGCTCCTTGAAATCTGTTTAAACTCAGTTTAAGTAGAGTGTAGTAGTGTCGACTGTCGATAAAACAGTGCATGTTTTGATTTTAATATCCCTCCCTTCGTATCAAAACATGCACTGTTTTATCGACAGTCTGAACTCTGTTTAAACTGAGTTTAAGTAGCGTTCTAGAATACCACCCTTAGTGCTTTCGTGCGCCGTGCACCCCCCCTGCACTTTCTTCTAGCGTTCTTTTTACAAGACGCGACCTGTATAAGTGAACCCGTGTAACCACCCGCCTCCCTTCTAGAATGCAGCTGCTACCTCCCGGGCACACTCGGCGGACTCGGCGCTTGCGACACCAAGACTGGGCAGTGCACGTGCAAAATGCACGCGGGCGAGCGCCGCTGCGAACAGTGCCAGGATGGCTACTATCGCATGCAGAAGGACAACCTGTTTGGCTGCACTGGTGAGGGACACACACTGTGTATAGGGTAATTAGCAAGGACCGGAATTCTTCATAGCAAAAATCTAACTGTCAGACAGAATGACCAAAGTGTTTTATCGACTATCGATAAATAAATGTCACTTTATGAGTAATTAACATGACATCGGTAGATGTAGAGCGATCATTTTCCACTAATAAATGGATCTTCAATAAATTAAGAAACCGGTTTATTACTAAAAACCAGGAACAAGTTGACATAGTCCATTCATTTTATTACATGGATACGTACTTAACTCAAGACAGTGACGAGGACCTCGAACACTCAATTCCAGTCACCAATAATCTTCTTTGTAACTAAGAGAAGAATCATAGTAATATTGCCGCGAACGAAAAATCGCTAAACAAAAATAGCTCAGTTTAGCTACAAAATGTAAAAATCAGTCGAAATTTTAAATTTTTAAATAAAGTAAAAAAAAAAAAAAAAAAATTCCTGCCACTTTGCTATCGTCCACCCTTAAATTCGTTCACCCCGCAGAATGCGACTGCGACATCGGCGGCGCCGTGGGCTCGTATTGCGACAAGCAGACCGGGCAGTGCCGCTGCAACTCCCGCGTCGAGGGCCGTCGCTGCGACCTCCCCATCAGGGCACACTACTTCCCGACCCTGCACCAATTCCAGTACGAGCTAGAGGACGGACAGACGCAGTCCGGAGCGGTCCGCTACAGGAATAGCGACGAAACCTTCCCTGACTACTCTTGGAAGGGATACGTGGTCTTTTCGACCCTGCAGGTTAGTCTTATATACGCAGTATACGCAAGATGTTTTCCTTCGCCCCTAGCAAGTGGTATCAGGGCCCACTACTTGCTGGATGTGGTGTCTCAAGGGCAGATTTTTTTTTCTGAATTTATATCCAGGCTTCTAGACCTCAAAGTGAATAATATCGTAAAATAAAAATATAATAAATAAGCTTGGTTTAAACGTCATAAAAGTATGTTTTCATCTCCCAAATTCGGAAAGTGTGCTGTTACTTGTACAATACGATCGTGGCAAATCCTATTTTAAACTATCTGCATTTTTGCGCGCTTCTAAATTTGAACGCGACGCCCTATCTATCTATCTATCTTCTATCTTCTATATCAGTGGTTCTTAACCTATGGTCCGCGGACCACTGGTGGTCCGCGAGGGCCTCTCTAGTGGTCCGCGGGAGGGTCCTGCAGTCCAGCGCACATAGCGATAGTTGTCGATAAATTGATTTTGAAAGTCATGTTTGAATAAGTTCCCAATGAATAAAATAACTGAAAATTTCGCGCGCGCTGGCGCGCGCTCTTACTCCCCATTGAACAATATTTTTAACCTCCAAAGATCCGCGTGACTGCAGATCGCGCCAAGGAATTACACACATACATTTTAACAGGATAATACAATAAAATAGCCTATACGTAACCTGCGGCAGGCTCCGATGTGAAGTTGCGGTCTTCAGTTCATACGCCAAAAATAGCTAAATAAATCTTCGTCATATATTCAAAAAGGGAAAAAACAGTGATTTATCGGGCGCGCTGCGCGCGCATTTTTCACGCACCTACTAGGTACACGTGCTAAAGAAAACTTGATTTTTAAGAGTTAAATCGTAAAATTTTCGGGCGCGCTGCGCGCGCTTTTACATACAAATGAAATCTTGATAATATTGACTGAAAATTATCTGGCCATCTTGCGGCTTAAAAAGGGTAAAATCGGTGAATTTTCGGGCGCGCTGCGCGCGAATTGCTATCGCCTACCAATTAAATCTCCATAATAATTTTAGTAAAATTGGTGAATTTTCGCGTGTATGTTCCATTGTTCCAAAACCGACTCATATTAATTTCCTGTATTCAACTTACGTACACTATACAACATGATCAAACATTATTGGTCAGGTGAAACAATTTCATGTGAAACACGATATACCTTGGATCTGGTGGTCCGCACTAAGAAAAAAATTATCAAAGTGGTCCGCGGACCAAAAAAGGTTAAGAACCACTGTTCTATATATATAAAAATGAATCGCCGTGCATTAGTCTAAACCTAAGAAACGGCTTGACCGATTTGCATATTTACTGTTTTGTTTAGTTCACCATAGTTCAGGGTAGGTTTAAAAGCAAAGAAATATGGGAAAAGTTAAAGAATTAGCTGAAAAACGGAAGAAATAAAAATTGGTCATTTTGTATTGGAATCGCCATTTTTGACGCGGAGAGTCAAACTACTTTGTACGAAGTTCACCGGGTCAGCTAGTGGTGTATAAAAATAAATAAAGAAACTCCTTTGCCTCATCTGTCATAAAGGAAGAAGGAAACTCTTTTCACTGACCTTTATTACCTAGGTGTCTATTGTTTTTTTGCACCTAAGAGCCCTTGCCCACGGCGACTTTATGAAGCGATGCAGTAGCGATGCTGACGCGCGTTCGTATCGATACAGTCAATATGCGGTCGCTAGCTGTGTGCCCCCGCCCACCGTAACCACGATTTAGTCGGGATCAGCGAGCGGAGCTGGTCGGGATGCAATCGCGATACCGTCGCGCTTCTGTCGATGCAAACGCGATTCGCGTGCCATGGTGCCACCCTTCCTCCTTTCTCTCCCCGATGACGTCCGATATGGTCGCGCGTTTGCGTCGATACAGTCGCGATGCTGTAGCGCGTTGCAAATGCGACTAAAGCGCGTTAGTAGCGACAAAAAGTCGCCGTGGGCGAGGGCTCTAACATAATCAATGAATTCCTCGCTC
This sequence comes from Zelleria hepariella, assembly GCA_949319315.1. Lineage (NCBI taxonomy): Eukaryota > Metazoa > Arthropoda > Insecta > Lepidoptera > Yponomeutidae > Zelleria > Zelleria hepariella. The sequence continues at coordinate 27,471,938 of OX439379.1, forward strand.
TGTGAGATGAAAGTTGTGTGTTTCGCACTGATATACATATTATTTGCGTCTCGTGCTTCTGAATACGACCACTTGCTGCAAACAATAGTTCTGCATCCTTGCATAACAAATAACTATTGTTCAAACTTTCTGCCGAAATGTCTTTTGATCGACCCCTGTGTTGAAATGGTACGGTGGAAACATAAACATTTACTGAAATACTGAACAAACGAGATGCCTTATAAACGCTACCAAAGTATTTGTATAGCTCTCTGGCTCTTTATGATTCAATCTCAACCTCAGAGCAATAAGAACTGGAGGAGCCATAGGCATATTTAAAAAAAAGTAGGCCATTTTTTTGCGGGGGGAGAGGTAAGTTCCGTTCGCTTAGCTTAGATAGTGTCGCTGTGCCAAGGCGGCGTCATATAAAACGCGACGAGTTTATAAGAAATAGGTAGGTACTAACGTTGAGCAAATGCAAAGGTAATGTCGTTATTAAAAAACCGGTCAAGTGCGAGCCGGACTCACTCACCGAGGGTTCCGTACAAACTTCTAAGGGGAAAAATTGGTATTTTCGTTTTTAAAATTAATGAAAATATTTTTTAGCTTGTGCTAATAAAAACTCTTTCAAACAAAACCCCACACAATGCGCTCGCCCCACTTTAAAATTTTGACCCCCCCCCCTCCCCCTTTTCTTGTATAAATTTACAGTTTTTGAATTTATTTCTATATTATTATATGGAAGCCACCTCTAGTTCTCATTCCTCCGAGTTCTAAAGTTTAGAAGAAAAGCCCAAAATTTTTACTTGAGTAAAAAAGCGTCCCTATTCAGATTCAAGTGGTACCTACGTACAATAGTCTTTTTTAATGTAGTACAAATTTTAAGGACACAATGTACGGACTTAGAACTCAATACTATATCGTTTACGTAATGAAATCTTGAAATTTTGAAATAACGACTGGCTTGGAATTAATAATTTATTATGATTGCGACCAATGAAATGATAACTTTTTTAAATTATTAAGACGACGTACGTCTCACAACTAGCGCCGCCAATGGAAAAAAAATCATATCTTTTTTTTGGATGCGTTTTTAGCAAAAAACGCTCCTGCGATTCCTCAACGCGAGGCTTAACTATTTTTAGGACCTAAGGTTTGGATTCCAGGATTGGATTTCCTACGAAAGCAATCGATTCTCGCCAAAAGTGGCCACTTTTGGCGAAAATCGATTGCATTCTTAAGTTCTAGGATCTGGAATCCAAACCTTAGGTCCTAAAAATAGTTAAGCCTCGTGTTGAGGAATCGCAGGAGCGTTTTTTGCTAAAAACGCATCCAAAAAAAAGATATGATTTTTTTTTCCATTGGCGGCGCTAGTTGTGAGACGTATTTCACCTTAAATCTAACGTCGCTTTTTTCTAATATTTGATGTACTTTTTAAATGTGTAAGTCGTAATAACATTCAAAAGTCCGCGTTCGAATAAAAATCTTACTACTAGTGTGCGTTTGATAGATCCATTAGCGCCGCCAATGAAAAAACTAACATATCTTCTTTTTGGATGTTTTTCATAGGACCTAAGATCTAGATTCCAGATCCTACGAATAAATCTCGCCGCCCCCGCCAAAAGTGGACGTTTTTTCAGTGGCGGCGCACGTGTGCCTAGACCTGCGCCTCTATTACTTAAAAATTCCACTCAACCTCCGAGCGTCAAAACACTCTAAAATAGCCCTTATTGAAATGAAAAATATTTTTTTTTACAATTGAAAACGATTGTTTTTTGCGGTGGATATTTTAGATAATACAGGGGCTGGGCCTTAACCTTTCTTAAGACACGTTACAACACCTGACACGATAGAAAAGACTTGAGACACCACATGGTTTGACACGCGCAGTGACGATTTATACAAGGTGTTACAAAAGATGCTAACTCTTTTTACAGGGTAATAGCACCCGGTGACAGAGATCACAACCTAAATATTTTTTTGCTCTATGATGTTCCGTTGATTTTTAAATTAATAAAATGTGAACGCTGTGGCGGGAGAAAAGTATTTTTTAAATATTGTTTTCATTGACCTTTGCAATGTTTTCATAACTCAAATCTATGAAAATGCACCTACACCCACAAACATATTTTTAAATTTGAGCTAATACCAAGAAAAAATTTCAATTTTGAGGTTATAAAATAAAAATTGTTTGGTTAATATTTTTTTTTACAGAATTGGCATCTTGTTGACCAGTAGGTTACACCCTGTAAAAAGAGTTAGGATGTTTTGTAACACGTTGTAGATCTCTTTAGCGGTATGAGGTCTGAGTGCGAGACGGGACGGCGGCGGAAAGACTGCAGGAGGCGCGGTAAAGGCTCTTCTTTTGTGGCACGTATTGTACGCAGTTGTCTGTGAAAAGTAAGGAGCTAAATATTGTCTTATGCTCGTTAGCTGTATCGGCTATAGCCAGTAATTAACACAGCTGTAGCCATACACACCAGCTCCTTACCGAATGTCTCTGAATCAGCCCAAGAGACAACTTCTTCCTCTGCGGTCACGTGTCTTTTGTTTCAATCCTTTAAATGAAAGCAACCCTCATAATCAGGATCATTTGCACCAGGAACGCGGACGAGGTTACACCTCTCTAAACTCTAATTTTTAATTCTAGTCCACGGAATGACAGTTGCTAGTATGCAACTGTCAGATAAAGCCTTTGTAGCAACTGTCATTCCGTGGACTCGAATTAAAAATTAGAGTTTAAGTTATTTTGTACTAAAGGTAGCGAACTGGAGGGTGTGACTTCAAACCTGATAGTGGCCAAGTGTTGAGTAAAAAATATATATTAATGTTTTTTTAAGGATTCTATTGCATTTTATCGCTAGGTTTTTAACTCCGTCCTAAATGTTTTCTTTAATGATGACACGGGTTATAAGTTCATCTTAAATGGTTATGTTTGTCATTCCGATTTGTCAAAGTATGAGAAAAAGAGTCGATGTAGAACTTTAAATAATTATTTCTATCGAGCGAAAATTCAGCAAACGCGTTTCTGTAACCAGCAAATACTTGAAAACGGTTCCAAAATGAATGCTTATGTATTCATACAAAACTAAGCAGGTAAACAACATCAAAAAGCGCCGTTTTTTGCAAAATATCTTAACACGAAGCCTTCTCTTGCAGAACGAAGTGATCAACGTGGTGTCCATTTCGAAGTCGTCGCTGTACCGTATGGTGATAAAGTACGCTAACCCGCTGCAGGACATAGTGGTCGCCACCATCGTCATCACACCCGAGAGCGTCACAGACGAGTCCCAGAAGTGAGTAATCTCTCCTAAGCACTTGTTGATAAAGTACGCTAACAACAGGACATCGTGGTCGCCACCATCGTCATCACACCCGAGAGCGTCACAGACGAGTCCCAGAAGTGAGTAATCTCTCCTAAGCACTTGGTGATAAAGTACGCTAACAACAGGACATCGTGGTCGCCACCATCGTCATCACACCCGAGAGCGTCACAGACGAGTCCCCGAAGTGAGTAATCTCTCCTAAGCACTTGGTGATAAAGTACACTAACAACAGGACATCGTGGTCGCCACCATCGTCATCACACCCGAGAGCGTCACAGACGAGTCCCCGAAGTGAGTAATCTCTCCTCAGCACTTGGTGATAAAGTACGCTAACAACAGGACATCGTGGTCGCCACCATCGTCATCACACCCGAGAGCGTCACAGACGAGTCCCCGAAGTGAGTAATCTCTCCTAAGCACTTGGTGATAAAGTACGCTAACAACAGGACATCGTGGTCGCCACCATCGTCATCACACCCGAGAGCGTTACAGACGAGTCCCAGAAGTGAGTAATCTCTCCTAAGCACTTGGTGATAAAGTACACTAACCACAGGACATCGTGGTCGCCACCATCGTCATCACACCCGAGAGCGTCACAGACGAGTCCCAGAAGTGAGTAATCTCTCCTAAGCACTTGGTGATAAAGTACGCTAACCACAGGACATCGTGGTCGCCACCATCGTCATCACACCCGAGAGCGTCACAGACGAGTCCCAGAAGTGAGTAATCTCTCCTAAGCACTTGGTGATAAAGTACGCTAACCACAGGACATCGTGGTCGCCACCATCGTCATCACACCCGAGAGCGTCACAGACGAGTCCCAGAAGTGAGTAATCTCTCCTAAGCACTTGGTGATAAAGTACGCTAACCACAGGACATCGTGGTCGCCACCATCGTCATCACACCGGAGAGCCTCGCAGACGAGTCCCAGAAGTGAGTTGTCCTCTGCTAAGCACTTGATAATATTAGATAAATAAAATACGCTAACCCTCTCAGAACACGGTGGTCGACAGAAGTAAGTACGCACACGAGCGAGTTGAAAGAGAGGCGAGTGCGCAGCGATCGCGCGGCGAATACGCCGCGGGTACGCAGCGAGCTCGACGCCATTTTGTGCGCGTGTACACATGTGTTTAAAACGCGGATTGCATGCCGCGAGCTCGTTGTGCGTTAAGGTTGGAAGAGATAGCAACGTGGCGGGAAATTTTACATTTTCACAGTTTTTTACATTTTGTAGCTAAACGAAAAATCGCTGAACAAAAATAGCTCAATTTTTGTTCAGCGATTTTTCGTTCGCGGCAATAACATAGTATTCTTTTCATTATTGTAAACAGCAGAACAACAATAATTCAGCCGATTATGTGTTCTGGTCATCCACAAGTTTTTTGGGCAGTGCCACTGCTTCGTAGACCAGAACACATAATCGGCTGAATCATTGTTGTTTCGTTGTTTACAATAATGAAAAGAATACTATGTTATTGCCGCGAACGAAAAATAGCTCAGTTTAGCTATAAAATGTAAAAAAATTGAGATTTTTTTTATTTTCCCGCCGCTCACTTGCTAATGTGATAAGGCCCTTATCCTCATAATAATATTGCGTGTATCAACGCATTGCAAAAGGTCCTAAATCTTTGAGCCTTTACAAATCTAAATGCGAGCCTAAAGTTGTCCCCCGAATGTGTAGGTTCGTCGCGCTCCTGCGGCCGACGCAGGAACCGCAGCTGATAACGGTGGCTGGCGACAAGGGCGTGGTGCCGTCTCCCTTCGTCATGAACCCCGGCAACTGGACCGTTACCTTCAAGACCACCAAGGAAGTCATGATTGTGAGTACATAGGCTTTCAATTTTTTTAACAGCATCCACTGCGCTTCGTAAATGAACCCCATAGAAAATTATCGAAACTCCTAATATTTTTCAAGTTCTTTGAATTTGCAATTTTCTTTTATGTAGCCTGAATATGCGACTGCAGGACAAAGGCGGAGGCCTTTGCCCTGCAGTGAGACATTACAACACTCAGCCCAGGTTTTTCGGTCCTGAGCCACTTCGGTCCGAAAAACATTTATCGAGATCGTTTCGCCATCGCCTTCTAAGTCGGCCTCTACTTAGGTTTCCTCCGATTCGCGCTAACGTTTTAATTTCCCTCCAACCCAACTCTTTCTTTCTGTGAAGATTGGTTTTTTTTTTTTGCACTACTTACAGGGTGCACTCTAAGTCGATAGCGAAACTTTATGTAGGCTGTCTACTGATCAATACAAACAACTTGTACTAGGTGGCGACAAAAATGGAGCGAAAAAAAAATCTGCTGTTTCATACATTTGGCGCAGTACTGAGTCGACCTTTTGTATGGAACAGCTGATATATTTTTTACTCCATTTTCTTCGCCACCTAGTACAAGTTGTTTGTATTGATCCGTAGATAGCCTACCTAAAGTTCCGCTATCGACTTAGAGTGCACCCTGTAGTTATTAAGCACCATGTGCACTTGTGCAGCTCTTGCCACCCCGCCTCATAACATCTTAGCCAAGGCAGCAAAAGCTGAGACACTTCCTTTTGCGCGGTCTGACTAGTTTTAAGTATTTTTTCTTTATAACAACTGTATTTTTTTTTTTCGAAACAATGAACACAAAAAAAAAAAAAAACATTTAAATTATCTATCTTATCTTTTACTCTCTCAGGACTACTTCGTGCTCGTCCCCGAGGCGTATTACGGCGCCACGGTGCTAACAAAGGTCGTGGACAAGCCGTGTGTCGTCGGCGACAGCGGCCTGTGCCGCCAGTTCGCTTACCCGAGCACCGGCACCTTCCCGGCGGCCGACGTTAGCAACCTGGAGACTGGCGTCACGAGGCACATTGACGATCCGCAGGTGAAATAATCTCAACCAACATCAATCAATCAAAATGCTTTATCAATCAAAATGCTTTATCAATCAAAATGCTTTATTGTCCAGTCAACAACCGAAGAATAATACAATACAGTGGAATAATCTAAGCTAAGGAATTAAATAAAAATAAAGATACACACACAATAACATACTTAGATGCTGAATTGACTGTGTTGTTGACTGCAAAAGGATGCATGCTCAGCATATGCTGCGTATGATGCCATATGAGGTTCATTAGCAGCGCTGGTTTTCAGCAGGCCCCTGTTTCTCTTAATGGAGTTAATAGTTAATAACATCATCAGGGGCGTTACCCTTGACGCCATTGCGTTCATATTTACAAAGTTTGAAAATGTATTTCTCTTTTACATCGCATAGTCATCCTTTGATTTTATATACTTCGTAATGTTTATTCAAAGGTGTTACAAAAGTACCTAACTCTTTTTACAGGGTAATAGCACCCGGTGATAGGGATCACAATCTAAATATTTTTTTTGCTCTATGACGTTCCGTTAATTTTTAAATTAATAAAATGTGAACGATGTGGCGGGAGAAAGGTATTTTTAAAATATTGTTTTCATTGACTTTCACAATGTTTTAACAACTCAAAGCTATGTAAATGCACCTACACGCACAAACATATTTTTAAATTTGAGCTAATATCAAAAACAAAAAAGTTATGTTTTTTTTTCAATTTTGAGGGTATAAAATAAAAATTGTTGTTTCAACTTTTTTTACAGATTTGACATCCTGTTGACCAGTAGATTACACCCTGTAAAAAGAGTTAGGTACTTTTGTAACACCTTGTATTTTGTACAATACCAATATAAAATGAGTCTTAATTCGTGAAATATTGAATTTCGTAAATTCCGCCATATTGAGAAGAATGCGTCAAGGGTAGAGGGGCAGTTCGTGTAATCCCTAATCAGCGACTTCAAAACAGTTTTCCAACGCCAACGGTAAAATAACGCTAGGTCATTTATAAGACCTCTACACATCCACACCGCGGAGTTTCTATGCGCACAGAGAAAAACGTGGAAACCCCGGTTTGGTCCTTCTGCAGGGACGCCATTGTCACGCCATTGCGTTACAGTCTAAGGCCCCTGGAGACTGGCGTCACGAGGCACATCGACGATTCGCAGGTGAAACAACAAGCGCTCACAGCCTAGTCGGACTAGCAATTCTTAATCGATTGGCAAAGTTAAGCAACATCGGGCGCGGTCAGTCCATGGATGGGTGACCGCGCTAGTGGCTATAATCTCTGAGCGCTTCCGTGCTTCGGAAGGCACGTTAAACCCGGTTGTTGTAGATGAATAACAATCGTTAGACCATGTCAGAGGCCCTTTGGGCGGCCTAAAAATTAAGAAACCAGGGGTGGCCACTACCTCATACGATTTTACATACAGGTGAAATAACGCTAGATCATTATTTATAAGGCCAGCTTCTCCGTGCAAATGTGTCCAAAGTATCTGAAGCTTATAATTTGGTTTGAAAGCAGGTTTTCTAGCGAGTGTTCTTAGATATGTTTTATCAAAATGGGTTCAGTCGTTTATGAGATATGCGAATTTGAAGCTAAAATCTCGGGGGTGTTTAACATTTTTAATTCAATAGTTTATCCTAGTTAGTTAGGTGTTCAGTAGATATTTATTTTTTCTATTAACTTACGGTTCAACACGTATTTTGTCGGTGTTTTTAGTAATACTAAAAACACAGACAGTTCTAATTTTAGAATATAAGTACCTAAACAGGGAGGCAAGGATCTGGCAGAATACCAGCATTGTGGGTAACCTTAAGGTGCCCCTTAGGGTACCCGTAACTTTATGCTGAGCCAGATCCCTTTTATGTTCAATATACGCATGACCTACGAATCTAGCACCTAATTATCTATGAACTTTTAATTGTTTATGTGTGTTTTGGTATAAATAAATATATTTTCTTTCTTTCTTCTATCCAAAGATTTAAAAACGTTCGCTTTCCCCGCAGCAACTGAACGAACTGAACTCAGCGGCGTCTTCCATCCCGCTGATCGACAACTCAGTACCGGTGCTGGAGTACAAGATCGCCGCAGAGCCGGGCGACTACGTGATCCTGGTCGAATACGTGACGCCCGTCAACAGCTCCGCCGGCCCAGTCGACGCTGACCCTTACAACAACAGGACGTTTGAACTCAGCGCGCGCGGCATCGTGAGTATACGGGGCTATTTTTAAATCGCTTTCTTCCTCAGACACCCCAACTTCAAAATGTGATTTCCAACAACTTTTGTTCTACGACTTTGGTGAAAGCTCAACATTTTTTTTCGGACAAAAAGATATTATTTATTGGCGCTGAGTAACAAATAGGAGCAGGACAGGCTGGTAGGGTGGTAGACACTGCTGAACTCAGCGGCGTCTTCCATCCCGCTGATCGACAACTCAGTACCGGTGCTGGAGTACAAGATCGCCGCCAAGCCCGGTGACTACGTGATCCTGGTCAAATACGTGACCCCCGTCAACAGCTCCGCCGGCCCAGTCGACGCTGACCCTTACAACAACAGGACGTTTGAACGTGAGTATACGGGGCTATTTTTAAATAGCTTTCTTCCTCAGACACCCCAACTTCAAAATGTGATTATCAACAACTTTTGTTCTAAGACTTTCTTCTAAAATTTTTGTTTAACTTTTTTTGGCGCTGAGTAACAATTAATTAAAAGCAGGAGAGGCTGGAAAGCTGGTAGACACTGCAGCAGTACAAAACAGAAGAAAATCTACAAAATATCACAAGACAGTTACTTGATGTCAGACTCTCTTGTTTTCTTTATTTGAAGTTGTTCAATAGGTTTACCAGACGTCTTTTGCCGACGCTTTTTAATAGCCTTTTTTTTCGGTAGATCCTAGCTCCCGTTAACAATAATTTATCGAAAAAATCTAAACAATCCGACATGCCGGGGGTGGAGATGTCCCGGCATACCAAAAATGTTTGCTCCAGTGCCATTATCCATGGAGGAAATCGGGGACTACGTTTGTGTGGAGAAAACACTACTGTTATAATGCTATACTTATTGACGTCACAGAGGGACTGAAATCAGATACCTAACACGTTATACTTCTCTTCCCGCCCTTAAGGTGACGGTCGGCATCAAAACCGGCGACTATCCCGAGGTCAACGGCTTGCTGAACTTCAACGACTGTCCGTACACGACGGCGTGCCGACAGTTGGTCGTCGACCAGTATTCCAAGGTCTTCACGGTCCATCTGGAGGGGCCCGACAACCGCGTTTACCTCTATGTGAGTAACCAGTTCTTCTTTTTTGCATTTAAATGGCTTTAGCCCAGAATTCCGCAGGTGCTAGGGCACGCGGGACATGATGAGAAGTGAATCATTGTTTGCGGGGTACCAAAAAAACATTTCAAATTGGACAGAGTTATGGAAGCGGGGATCTAACGCTTAAGATGAAATACGTCTCACAACTAGCGCCACCAATGGAAAAAAAAACATATCTTTTTTTTATGCGTTTTTACCAAAAAACGCTCCTGCGATTTCTCAACGCGAGACTTAACTATTTTTAGGACCTAAGGTTTAGATTCCAGATCCTAGAACTTAAGAATGCAATCGATTCTCGCCAAATGTGGCCACTTTTAGCGAGAATCGATTGCATTCGTAGGAAATCCAATCCTGGAATCCAAACCTTAGGTCCTAAAAATAGTTAAGCCTCGCGTTGAGAAATCGCAGGAGCGTTTTTTGCCAAAAACGCATCAAAAAAAAAGATATGTTTTTTTTTCCATTGGTGGCGCTAGTTGTGAGACGTATAGCGTCTTAAGAAGAAGAACGCCTAAGATTCCCAGTTACGCTTGAAATAGCATCTGGAAACGGTGCGATTGCTTCGTTAGTGCTAAACTACAGATTAAGGTTGCCCTGATGAACTTTACCAGAGACATCATATGAGGGCACGGATAGAACTAACAAGAGTGTGGCCTTCGGCAAGTTATCGAATCGATGGCGGTCAAATAGTACAGTAAATAATCATTACGTGACATTATTAGGCAGTGCCGCTTGTATAACAATAAAAGTTTATTTCAAAATCTAAAGTTTATCTGAATAAAAAAGTAAAAAGTAAGATGTAGCCTGTACAATTGTACATGTCCCACTAGCTGGGCAAAGGCCTTCTCTCAGAGAGAGAGTTCGAGCTTAATCACCACGCGTGCTCAATGCGGGTTGGCGATTTTTGCGTTGAGAGCATAATGCCTCATACGCTCAGGTTTCCTCACGATGATTTCCTTCACCGTCAGCGAGTGGTATTGCTACTAATGACAGTTGCTACAAAGGCTTTTTCTGACAGTTGCATACTAGCAACTGTCATTCCGTGGACTCGAATTAAAAAATCGAGTTTACAAATTCACAAATGTACGTAACTTTGAAATTAATCAAAGTCATAGATACATGCCCGCACCGGGAATCTAACCTAGGACCTTTCACTTCAGAGTCCACTATTCTACCCACTAGACCACCAAAGAAAATGTGACAAATAAGTATCAAAATATGTGCTTTCGACGCGACAAAAGAAGAACTGAAGAAATCGAAGGACCAATATATTTTTTTACTTCGACAGGGCGAGCAAGACACTCTGGTTGGCATCAAGTCGATAACCGCCGTGCCAGAAGACCAGTGGCACCTGGACTATATCACGCCTCGCCCATACTGCCTGCGTCGCAACGGGCAGTGTGCGCCGGCCGTCTTCTCTACTGCTGTGGACTCTAAGAAGGTAAGAGCCCCTTTAAGAGGCTTTATATCATCATCATCAGCCCACCTCTGCCTTCTGCTGGGTATAGGCCTTTTCCCCCTCACGCTACCACTTACGGTCCCTCGCCATTCGTATCCATGGACCCTTCGCCCACACAACAATAACTTACGACCATCGGGCTACTGGTCTGCCCACCAACCGTCGGCCAATTCTTGAACGCCACTCTGTAAAATAAATCATAGCTTCTTTTAAATTAGGTTATTTGTAAATGTTGGACAATAGAAATCTCAGTCCTGGTGGTAGCAAAGGAACTGGATTGTGATCGAAGTGCATGGAGAATGCTGCACCGACAAGAGGAATGACTATGGTGGTAGCAATTTATAGGACCTAGAAAACAAAAACCTAGGATCTGCTTTAAGAGAAGCTCAGATTTATTTGTGACCCCTATAAGCCCCCCTGAATATTTGGATCTTCCGGACAAAATAAGAGGTTATTAGGTCAGGAGTGTAAATTAGAAAAAGTTTCGGTCCCAGTACACTCCCTTGTGGGACACCGATCGACCACATGTCCGCATAGCCTTATCCATGAATAAATTATGAATATGAAAATATTGGAAAAGTTGGCAACTTGCCTATGACGGAACCAAAAGAGTATGTACAGTACGTATACAATACATGCATGTAATATGCCGTCGTGTGACTATACGGCTATTTATTTCGTCCTTATCTTTTACCCTTTGAGCATAAAACTTGCCATCATAAATTGAAACTTGCTGCCATAAGATAAACAATAAATTTGTTTAAATCCTATGCAGATTTCAGGGTTAAATCCATATGGGACCTCCTTCGCAGGTGGAAGCTGAGTCAGGCACCGGAGGCGACCGCGCCACGCGGCCCCAGATCCTTGACAACTCTACCGAGGTGGTATATCTGCATCCAGACTCAGGGCAACTGATGATCAAGTCCAAGGTGCCTTCGCCGGGCAATTACATCTTCGTCGTGCACTATTACCAACCAGACCGTCCAGGTTAGTAAAGCTATAGCACCTCAGAGGTCACCTAGGTCACCTAGACTTCGTTCGCGGCGAGAAGAGATGCGTGATTTGTCGCAAACTGCCCTCCGTGATAGGTAAGTTTTTGTAGACTTCACTCTTTTGCAGATGAACCTCTAAGTCTATAAGGAACTACAATTGTTCGCGTTTCGCGGAAAGACATGACTTCCAGTTGATAGAAGGAGTACCTATTTACCTGTTGCAGGCGTCGTATAACAAGCTCCACAAACTTCAATAATTCGATTTCACACAACTTTTACGCCGTCTTGTTTTTGGGTTTCCGTCATAGTAACTTAGATTAGTAGAGCGCCGTCCTAGTTGCATTTATTCCCCATTTTAGTGAGCTTGTCTCTGGTTCGGATGCAATCAGAAGCATTCGTTTACTTGGATGGCTCATTTGGAAAAATAAACAATATAGGGTCGGGCGCGGTCAGTCTTTGGATCGGTGACCGTTAGTGGCAATAATATCTGAGCGCTTCCGTGTTTCAGAAGGAACGTAAGGCTGGAAGATAGCAGCGTGGCGGGAAATTCAAAATTTTCACAGTTTTTTTCATTTGTAGCTAATTTGAGCTATTTTTGTTCAGCGATTTTTCGTTCGCGGAAATAACAAAGTATTATTTTCATTTTTGTAAACAACAGAACAACAACAAAAAAATTTTGAATTTCCCGCCACGTTGCTATCGTCCCACCTTAAACCGTTGGTGCTGGTTGTTGTTGATTGATAATAATGGTCGGCCTAAAAACTCTTACACCACTGGTGGCCACTACCTTATACGATTATTTATCTACATTTTTTGTAGTTTCTAAACGGACGGGTTAGTCTACATTCACTAACCCGTCCCGAGCGAATTTTTTAACCTTATAAAAATCTTTATCTATCTACAACTAGTTTTTGCACGCGACTTCGTCCGCGCAGACTTTTTTTTTCTGTGAGTTTTTCCGTTGTTTTAGTGGTTATTAAATTCTGCTATTCGGGCGGAGAGAAATCAAACCAATATAAAATCATAAAAATGGTGTAGTTACACGATTTTGTTTTTGAACGAGCAAGCGAAGCGAGCGAAGTTCTCCGAGTCTACTTGAACAATCCGGCGTTTGTATGTATGTTTGTATGTATGAATGTTCGTTCGACGATAACTTGAGTAAATTTTGTCGGTTCGTCATGAAATTCGGTAGGTGGGTAAATGAGGAAAAAATAATTTTTAAGTTCGAACATGAGCCAAATCGGTCGAGGGGTTGCTGAGATATGGGGTCGCGAGTTCGTAGTTCGGAGCGAACCACTAGTATACGTATATTAAGGGTAGACGATAGCAACGTGGCGGGAAATTCCAAATTTTCACAGTTTTTTACATTTTGTAGCTAAACTGAACTATTTTTGTTCAGCGATTTTTCGTTCGCGGCAATAACATAGTATTCTTTTCATTATTGTAAACAACAGAACAACAATAATTCAGCCGTTTATGTGTTCTGGTCTACGAAGCAGTGGTATTGCCCAAAAAACTTGTCGTAGACCAGAACACATAATCGCCGGAATTATTGTTGTTCTGTTGTTTACAATAATAAAAAGAATACTTTGTTATTGCCGCGAACGAAAAATCGTTGAACAAAAATAGCTCAGTTTAGCTACAAAATGTAAAAAACTGTGAAAATTTTGAATTTCCCGCCACGTTGATATCGTCTACCCTTAAGATTAGCCACTTGTATCAGGAGAGTTAATAACACTGTCCTGTCTCTGCCGCAGTGTCTACCATCGAAGTCAGCCTGAAAACAGAGCTGCAACAGGTCTCTGGCAAGGTGGTCATGGAGCACTGCCCATCCAACTCGGGCTGTCGGGCGCTGGTGCGCTCGCTTGACGGAAAAGCTAGCTTCCCAGTCTATGAGAACTTCACTCTGGCATTGAAGGTACGTCCATCAGAAACAGTAGGTGGCTGGCAAGGTGCTGTTTTTCAGGGCGGTTGGAACCGACCGAGAAAATAATTAATCGATCAACCTCTCTATCAGTCAGTCACTTAGTCAATCAATCTATCAATCAATCAATGAATCACTCAGACAACCAATCAATTTATGTCTCAAAATCAAAACATTTTTTATTTGTGATCTTTTAAGTGGTGGCCCCAGATAGAAAAGAGTGGAAAACTCAAAGGAAGGCCTTTGTCCAGCCGTGGGACACGAAATAGGCTACATAAAAAAAATGGTAAAATCCTATTCGATCACTTAGTGTTTTTAGGGTTCCGTACCAAAAGGTAAAACTATTGCTTAGACAGACAGTGACAGACAGTTGAAATTTTCACAAATGATGTATTTCTGTTGACGCTATAACAACAAACTAACGAGCCATGTTAGTTATTTTTTAATTACTTTTTAATTAAATATCCTTTTGTACCTTTTTTCCTTAAGTACACTATGTATTATTTTAAATGTAGTAGTTCCCACAAAATGGAAGCACTAATTCCCCAAGACACAAATTATTTTAGATTGGGGTTCAGAGTTGACTCTAGCTATTGTTATACATATTTTTTCTAACACAATAAAAATATTTGATTTGATTTGATTTGAAATGACGTTTTTGCTCGATATTGATAACGGCAACAGGTAGACGCTTGAAATATTCACAGACTGTTTAGTAATATATACACTTTAAAAATAAATATTTAATTAAAATAAATGAAATATTTAAGGGGGGCTGCCATAGAACAGACATGATTTTTTTGCCGTTTTCAAAGATAATGGTACGGAACCCTTCTTGCGCGAGTCCGACTTGCACTTGGGCGGTTATTTATTTTTCTTCTTCTTGGCGTGCCTCTCCATTAATGAAGGCATTAATAAAGAGCTCACCTTCACATGCCTTGTTTCTTGCCAAGGGAAATTTATGTTCGACGCTTTAGAATCCTAAGGCCCGTAAAATCAATCACAGTTTAAACTCAGACCTTAGATTAAACCTCGCATTTTGTATGAAAATTAATCGACAGATATGGTTTAAACTACAGGGTGCACTCTAAGTCGATAGCGGAACTTTAAGTAGGCTGTCTACTGATCACTACAAACAGCGTAAAAAATATCAGATGTTCCATACAAAAGGTCGACTCAGTGCTGCACCAAATGTATGAAGCAGCAGATATTTTTTTCGCTCCATTTTTTCGCCACCTAGTACAAGTTGTTTGTAATGATCAGTAGACAGCCTACTTAAAGTTCCGCTATCGACTTAGAGTGCATGATTGTATGTTCTGTATGATTGATCTTACGGGCCTTAGACCAAAATATTCTAATATTTCTAATTTACACTTTTGTTGTGACTCCCTTTTAAGTATAAAATACTTTATACTTTATTGCACACGAGAAAAAAATACAGTATTGTGACATCATTATTAATTTTTACATTTTCATAAGCTTTAATTTTCATAAGATAGACTGTCGCTGAACCTTGTATTCCAACCAGGCTAGCGACACCTACGTGTGGATCGACTACGTGCAAGTAGTTGCCGAGGCCGACTATGTCGACACCGTCATCAAGGAAGCTAACATGCTTGACTACGCCAGGGAATTCATCAGCCAGTGTGCCCAGAACCACTACCAAGTCAACACCAGTTCGGAAGGTAATTTGAGGAAGCAATACGAGATAATGTCGATAATACGCAACTTGTTAGCTAGCTACCACGAGGTCAACACCAGCGCGGAAGGTCATTTGAGGAGGCAATAAGTGATGACGATAATATAATATACGCAACATGTTAGATTTAAGCAGCGAGCAGAAGAAAACATGGAGATCTCACTAGCCCTGAGAAATTACCTAATGCATATGGTTCTCGTATGGGCGGAGTCTACAGATCTTCCTGGTTCCTCTCACGATGTTAGTAGTTCGATAGACGTGTCTTAGAAAAGACGTCAGTTTGACGCTGTCAGAATAATACGTCCAATAACATCAATAGCGCGAAAACTATACACCAATGACGGAGTTTCTTGTTTTCTTATTGGTTTAAATATTTTTAACAAAGCTGTCTGCGCGAGTAGATGCGTGTGCCGATTTTAGAGGATGAGTTAGCTTGAAGAAATGCTTTCATGTTTTTTTCGTTCGCCGGGTTTAAGTCGATAGAATTGCTTTTAACGATATTCTGTATGAAAATACAATGTTGTGGTCACGTTTCAGTATTCAAATATGTTGAATTGATTCAAAGTTACTTAAATATTTGTAAAAATCTGAAGCGTTTAGAAGATATTTGTTTCTATCAAGCATTTTTCAGAATTTACCAACTCGGAAGGTATTTTGAGGAGGCATTGCGCGATGTAGACATGCGAGTAGATAATAGGCAAGATGTTAGGATAAGTCTTAAACTATTTGTATGAAATGAGAGTACAACGGTGTTGTCACGTTTCAGTATTCAAATATGATTAAAAGTTATTAACTATTTGTAGAAATCTGATGTGTTAGGTAATTTATACTTTTTACATTTAAACTTTCGTAAGCACTGCACATTTTGTATTTCGTAAACGGTTCAACTTACTTGTATTATGTCGGTGTAGCCGACTAGTTTCGGTTCTCATTCGGAGACCTTAATTTATACTATTATTAGAAAACATATTGAGAAACAGTGTTATAGTGTATTATTACAATTTAGGACCACATTGTAAAACAGTGTTCTAGCTAGATTATTTAACTTAAGACTTTTTCTATAAGTATTTATTAGTCATACAATATGTAAACTTATTATTTGCAGCCCAATGTCCATTTTGCGCCATTATTCCTGTAAGATTTTATGGAAATAAACACCTTTTTACTGTGCAAGGTAGAAGCTTCTATACCGCCGAACTTCCTCCCAGTCCACAAAAAATAAGATTAAATTAGTACACACCAACTGAGCTGCGGATTTTACATAATGGTATTGATGTCGCAGCCAAGTGGTTTAATGCGCCAGTTAGCTGGATGGCCGCTTAAGGCGCTGGGCATAGTGAATTAGCCCGCGCGCAAAGGAAAATGCACATAATCGATTCCTGTATCAAATACACTAAAAAATCGAAAATGTTGACATATCAAACCCTAGAATAAGTTGAGATCGAACACAGCCAGTTTCATGTTGATATCCATAACAGATTGCAATTTTTTTTTTTTAAGTGCGCCGCCTATTTTTTTTTTCAAGTAATATATCTTCAAAACATTTATGAATATCAACACGAAACTGGCTGTTTTAGATAGGTCTCACCTAAATCTAGGGTTTGATATGTGAAAATTTTCGATTTTTTTTGTGTATTTGATACAGGCTGGCACCGTGAATGGCGCTCATAATTAGCCTGCGGAGTTTAATTGAATTCCTAGCCTTTTCATTTAAATACGCAATACGTTAAACCATTAGGCTGGTTAAAAAAGCCGCCGTTTCATTCAAATATTGTAGTTTGCTGCCACAAGGTGCTAGAGTCGATTTAATAAAAGTAGAGTCTGTATGACTAATATTTTACCTACTCTTTGACTCCACGAGTCTACTTTGACCCTACCACGTAATTGCAAAAAACCTTTTGATCAGCCGAATGGTTTAACGTTTCTATCGATTCATTTAATTGAATTCCGGCGGACAATCAAATAGCTAGCCGCCCAAATGACCGGCTTTTTAAACCACTTGACTGCGACATTTATACTTCCCTGGAATGCAGTAGGACCCTTAATCAATTTTCAGCGGGTAGTCATTAGCCCCCAAACCTGCAAGCATAGCATAAGTCTGGGTTAGAGCGTATGGGTTTATAACTCTGTCTATCCCGCTCTACGTCAAACAAAAGAGTGAGATACATGTAGCTGTCATAAACCCATAGAAACGGTCTAACCCAGCCGTATGCTACCCTTGCTGGCAAGATGTTAATTGTCCGCACTGTTCGCAGGAAACAAAATAACGTCGAACGTTAAATTTGGCAAGGTTACGTTAGGTTTGGTTGTTTTTTGTTAATTCCCGCTCAATAAAAAGCTTTTATTTTTTCTATTAAATCACGGTTTTACTCACTAGTAATTTTGTTATTTATTTATTTTTGGAAGGCTAACAGATTTAGAAACACATTGTAGATACGAAGTTTAGAAACAGAGAGCCAATTAGAAGCCTTCACAACGGTCGGTGTAGCCGACTAGTTTCAAAGCTAACAAATAAAAAGCTGTTTAATTTTAAGGCCTCTCCACACTCACGACCACGAAAAGTGTTTACACGCCGCCTCTAACATATATTTTTTTAGGCAAACCCCGCCGTGCGCATGCGCGGTGGTGCGCGCCGTAAATGTGGATAGACCATTAGGTATGCGTTACTTTTTTAAATGCCAAAGTGACTACTGACAACCGTCAACAGCTAGTTACTGAAGCAAATTCATGGCGGCGACATATAAAACGTGAACGTATCTGAGGGCCACTTGCGTCAACCAGGGTTAGCAGTGAACTCTGAGTTAAAGTCAATAATTGTATGGAAATGTCAAACTAACTCAGAGTGAGTTGGCTAACCCTGACTGACGCAAGTCCGCCTAAGCGGGCTTTATGGGAAACCGGAGGTTAGTGAATCCAATAATGACCTATTTGTTTGGCAGGTTTCTGCCGCGACTCCGTGTTCTCGATCACGGCCGACTACAACAGCGGCACGCTGCGGTGCAACTGCGACGTGGAAGGATCTCTCGACCTGGAGTGTGCCTCCTTCGGCGGCCAGTGTCGCTGCAAGCCCAACGTGATTGGTCGTACGTGCAGCGCCTGCAGGACGGGCTACTACGGCTTCCCCGACTGCAAGCCCTGCGACTGCCCGCGCACCGCCATCTGCGACGACTACGGTAAGCCCGGCTACTACGGTTGCCCCCCGTCGAATATGAGTGTGCCTCCTTCGGCGGCCAGTGTCGCTGCAAGCCCAACGTGATTGGTCGTACGTGCAGCGCCTGCAGGACGGGCTACTACGGCTTCCCCGACTGCAAGCCCTGCGACTGCCCGCGCACCGCCATCTGCGACGACTACGGTAAGCCCGGCTACTACGGTCGCAACGAAGACTACAATAAGCACAGCTACTACGGTTGCCCCGAAGACTACGGTAAGCCCAGCTACTACGGTTGCCCTAACGACTACGATAAGCCCCGGCTACTACGGTTGCCCCCAGTCGATGGTGAGTGTGCCTCCTTTGGCGGCCAGTGTCGCTGCAAGCCCAACGTCGCACATGCAGCGTCTGCAAGCCTGGGTACTATGGCTTCCCCGACTGCAAGCCCTGCGACTGCCCGCGCACCGCCATCTGCGACGACTACGGTAAGCCCGGCTACTACGGTTGCCCTAACGACTACGGTAAGCCCCGGCTACTACGGTTGCCTCCCGTCGATGGAGAGTGTGCCTCCTTCGGCGTGCCATGCGCCCTTATGCCGCGCGCGGTAAGAGCTGCCATGGGGTATCTGAGATTGTGGCCGACCGTACATCAACATCATCAATCCTGCACAAGAAAAAAACAGCCACTTTTGACTTATGCAAGTTTTATTCATAGGTTTTAGAATCTGGCCTTAGGTCCTAAACAAAACAAAGCCTAGGGCTGAAAACTTGACGGCCGTCTTTAGCAAAATACGCATCCAAAAAGAAGATATGATTTTTTAAAAGGAAGTTCATGACCTATGTTGCAATGAGCCGTTTTCAGCACAACTTCACAAAGCATTCCATAGATGGCGCCAACTGGAATACGGCTGTCAAATCCGTGAATTTGTGCTGAAAACGGCTCATCATCATCATCATCAGTGGCAGCCTCTGTTGGTCCATTTCTGAACATAGGCCTCTCCCAAAAAAATCCAGTGTTGGCGGTTTGCTGCCTTTCTCATCCAGTCCTAACCCGCCTGTTCGCGGATGTCATCCGCCCAGCGCCTGGGTGGGCGGCCTCGTGGCCTGGTATTTTGCCATGGTCTCCATTCTACGACCCGCCTGAAAACGGCTCATTGTAACCGATTTATCTCTCTCAGGCTCGTGCATCTGCCCCAAGAATGTGGAGGGGGCTGACTGCGACCATTGCAAGCCGTACACGTTCAACTTCGACATGCAACGCGGCTGCGACGATTGCAACTGTAACCCGCTCGGCGTGCTTGACAACCAACTACAGTGCGACCTGGAAAACGGGAGCTGCGCGTGAGTACCTCCATTTTAAATCCAATATGGCGGCCGCCCCAAAATGGCCATTGGTCAAAGACAAAGTTTTTCTTCTATGTAAAATTTAATTCATGTAGAAGGTCAAACTACACTAATATTACAAAGAGGAAAAGTTTTTAAGTATGTATGTATGGGGTAATCTAAAGTGACGTAATTTTTAAGTCATTAGGGCGGCAGCCGCAACATAGTTATTTACAAATTCATCAAATGAAAGGGCTTTACCTTCACCGTAAGTGAGTGGTCTTGCTACCACAAATTCACAAATTTGTGTAACTTTAAAAATCAACATTGTTATAGGTCCATGCCTGCTAGTTGGGCCATTACAAACGTGTGAAATGACTATAAATCTCTATCGCTCGCACTTATAGGGTTACATGCCTGTAAGTGCGTGCGAGAGGTCAGATCGCACGTTGGTAATGGCTCAAATAATGTAACAAAATTAATGGTTACCCATCTGGGCCATAGTAGACTAAAAAGCATACGTACCTAACCAGGTATTTATAAATGTACATTGCTTCAAAATGTGCATATTGTTTCCTATCACCTGTTTAACATAGTAAATTAGCAATTAAGTACTTACATTACATACACATTTCATTACATAAGTTTATAATAGGCTAACCTACTTAGCCTCATAAACATAATTAATTAAGGTTGTCTTTGCCTAGGATTAAATTTACACTAGGTTATAACATTGTAAAAAAATATTATCAATAAAGAACATTAAAAATCAAATCAATGGCTCAACTATAGACTACCGCCGCTCCTTACTCCAAAGTTCTCTTCTATTCCCAGTTGTAAAGAGTACGTGATAGGGCGAGTATGCGACCACTGCGTGCCCGGTCACTACGCGTTCCCGGAGTGTTACCCGTGTCACTGCGATCTGGCCGGCACGACCGACGAGGTTTGCGACCAGAACACCGCCCAGTGCTACTGCAAGAAACATGTTCGCGGACAGGTCAGCAAACTTCTTCTACTTCTTTCTTTGAGCATAGCAGTTGTGCCTAGGGTCAGAGACGTTCTTAAGATTCAACGAAAGTACCGTGGTGGGAAGTGCACAAATTTCTGACGTTTTTAAATTTTTTAGCTAAACTGAGGTATTTTTGGATGGTGATTTTTGTACCACGGCAATAGAACATTATTATTTTCATTATTCTAAACAAGAAACGCGGGTAACCTAAACTCCATACAAAAGGGGAGACCTGTTTCCTCCCTGGATAATTGTTATAGAAAAAAACATGTTTATGCCATTCAGTCTATATTTACCTCTGCCATGTCCCTATGTTTTCCTTTTTTTATGATTTATTTATTTTATTTTGTTTATTTAGGACGACCAGTAGCTAGTACACCAATACAATTGTAAAATAAAATTAAATGTATACTAAGGGGTAAGTGCCTAGCTTGTTAAGGTCGCCACAGCATGCGATCTTACATTAATTTACATTTAAAAATTTAAAACTTAATACCTAATTAAAATACTTTTTACAACTTAATATAATACAAAAATATAAAAATGATTTGGTTATACGAATAAATTAGTGACTTAATTACCTTAATTTCGAAAGATTTTGACAATACTACGTGGTTAAAACATTTTTATTTTATTTTTATGATTTTAATTATTGAAATAAATTTTATTAAAATAATTAAAATAATAAAAAGGAAAACATAGGGATCTGGCAGAGGTACATATAAATTGAATGGCATAAATATATTTTTTCTAAAATAATTATCTAGGGAGGAATCAGGTCTCCCTTTTTGTATTTTTTGTATGGAGCAGCCGGCTACCCGCGTTCCGTCTTAAGAGGGCGTTAAAGCACCATTTTCCCATACTAACGTAGGCTGGATTTTGCTGAAACTTGGTTTATATCAGTAGATGACCAATATGGAGGTTTGCGAATAGTTTTTATAATAAAAAAATAGCCTGAAAGAAATTAGATCGATGCGTTTTTCGCGCCGAAAAAGGGGTTACTTTCAGCTGTTATTAACTTACATTATTACACTGTCTATTGGAGTCTAACTACCTTGGGGATATCAATAATGTGTTGTACTTATCAGAAAAAAATTGATTTTTGAAATACCTAATAAAATGTAGAAATGGCAACTGAACTACGAAAAAATTTGGGAAACTAGATCTATTACATTACAACTACAACTAGATACTCGCGAAAGGACACGAACACACGTAGACTCATACAGCCGCATTGCCTCTCACTTTTCCCGCGCCCCGTCTCGCTCTGGGTGAAACAGTTATAGAAAACAGTGTTTCACGCGCTTGGCCGTCACTGAGTTTCCACGGTCCTGAAGGGGGCTCTTAAGTCCTGGCCCGAGCAAAGTTTTTAACCTTATAATAAATCTTGTAGCGCTCGTGCGCCACCCTAGCTATATCCTATCAAATTAAACTCGATGTTCCAATATTCCTATTTATTATTTTATCAATACATTTTGTCCGCACCTAGCGGCAGATCTAGTCTGAGTCACCAATTGACAATCTTATTTCCAGCCTTCCAACATATAATTTTAAACAGCCTGCCTAATTCAATTATTACTATCGGCCAGTAGTCCAACGGAGGTTACATCATTACATCTTCTTTTTCATCTTCTCCATCGTCGTTAAAGTCTTGTCAGAGCGGTCGTGGTCCACTTATAGTACCTACCTTCCATCAGTGACTTATTTTTTAAACAACTAGCTTTTGCCCGCGACTTTGTACGCGCAGACTTTTTTTTTCTCGTGTGTTTTTTCTCGTTATTTTAATGTTTATTCTGCTATTCGGGGCGGAGAGAAATCCAACAAATCAAAAATCAAAAAATCTGTCTACCCGTTCTCGAGTTATAAATGGTGTAACTAACACGACTTTGTTTTATAAATTAAGATTATATTTAATTGGCTCCTTCTTATTCATTGCTGCGACTGGCACAGGATCGTGAGAAGTGGTGAGTAGGTGTTAAGGCTCGGTATAAGGCTAACTAGCGCCACCAATGTTAAAAAAATCATATCTTCCTTTAGAAGAAGTTTCTGACAAAATCCTAAGATGAGCTCATGCGCCATGCTTTTCTAGATTTTTAAGTGTAGGTACCCAACTCAATTTCTAGTCTTAAGCTAAAAAAAATTCGATAACCGCCAAAAACGGCCGCTTTTGGCGGTTATCGAAAATTTATTAGCTTAAAAGTAAATTTCGAAGAGGGTATCTACACTTAAAAATCTAGAAAAGCATGGCGCATAGGCTCATCTTAGAATTTTTTCAGAAACTTCTTCTAAAGGAAGATATGATTTTTTTAACATTGGTGGCGCTAGTTAGCCTTATACCGAGCCTTAAGGGGCCAAACTAGCGAGGAAATACATAATAGCTTCTTTTATCGTAGATTCGCTATTTTTAGGACCTAGAGTGGTGTGCCCTTTTTACGGCCATAGCCGTCGATAAAAGGGAGACTATAATAAATCTAAAATATAAAGTAACAGGCTTGACACCTCCCTCTCCAGACTACTATTTTTATTATAGTGGCCCTTTTACCGATAGCTTAGGTCATGAAAAGGGCACATTAAATCCAGCAAACGATCGAAACCGAGTGCCAGGATCAATGTGCGGTAGGTCTTGCCGCCTCCGCTTGCGCTTTGGTACTCTGCGAGTGGCTTGTGGATGCCTCCACTACCTTCTTTCCAGGAAGGTGCCGGAGCAGTAACAGGCTTGACACCTCCCTTCTCCAGACTAAAATTTTTATTATAGTGGCCCTTTTACCGACACTTAGGTCAGTAAAAACAGGCTTGACACCTCCCTCTCCAGTCTACCTTTTTTATTATACTTAGTGGCCCTTTTACCGACACTTAGGTCATGAAAAGGGTACACTAAATCCAGCAAACGATCGAAACCGAGTGCCAGGACCTATGTGCGGTAGGTCTTGCCGCCTCTGCTTGCGCTTGACAACAGTATAAATCCTCTTAGGCGCTGTGCATAGTGAATCGCCCGCGCGCAAAGAAAAATGCACTAAATCGATTCCTGTATCAAATACACTAAACAAATTGAAAATGTTCACATATCAAACCCTAGAATTAGGTGAGACCTATCTTAAACAGCCAGTTTCGTGTTGTCGTTCATAAACGTTTTGAAGATATTTTGCTTGAAAAAAAAAGGCAGCGCACTTTTTTTCAAGCAAAATATCTTGCAATCTGTTATGGATATCAACATGAAACTGGGATTGTTCGATAGGTCTCAACTAATTCTAGGGTTTGATATGTGAATATTTTCGTTTTTTTTAGTGCATTTGATACAGGAATCGATATTGTGCATTTTTCTTTGCGCGCGGGCTAATTCACAATGCCCAGCGCCTTAACAGGCTTGGCCACCCTTTTGTTTCGTTCCAGGCGTGTGACGTGTGCAGGGAAGAATACTTCAACCTGCAGCCAGACAACCCCGACGGCTGCACCAAGTGCTTCTGCTTCGGTAAGACCACCCGCTGCGGCAGCGCGCTTCTCTACTGGAACGAGGTGAGTCTTCAATCAATCGTTTAAAGTAATGGAATACACTACCATGGGCTATCTGGAAGTCCCTAAATCGTCTGATGACCCAAGTCGGCCGAAGTAGGGAGAATATGGCCAGGTGGGGATTCGCGGGTGGCGGCAATTTGGGCTGTTTGTGTGGTACCCCCCAAACAATGATCCATCTTGCATCATGCCCTGCGTGCACACAGGAGGACCTCATGACGGCTTGTGACGACGCAATTCAGGTTGCCAAAAAACTGAGTATCGGTTTTTCCATCGATACGCTAAGAAGAAGAATGTAATGGCTACAGGCAAAGCACTTAACTGAGTAGGCACAGTTCCCGGCGTATAACTTGAAAAATTACCTTGACCGCGCAGTAGACGATTTTTAGGTCTCTTTGGTGGGGGACAAGGGGCGCGACGGAATTGCTTTTGCTTTGGACGGCCCCGATTGGTTAAATTAGAAGAAGCCATATCAAAAATTATGAATATCTCTTACAAAAAACGACGTTAAAATTGCAACCCGCAATGTATTCTAAACACTGATACCTACGCTTGCGCAATATGACTTCTGTACGTGACAAGTCCATTGCGTGATAAAATATTTTTCAAAATTATAACCTAAAAAACCAAAATCATTTCCCAGCAATAATTTATCGAAAAAGTACTTTGTTTTGGTGTCTAGTATGCGTGGCTTTCGGGTCTGTTGGCGGTCTTTTAACACCCTGTATGTCATACTCACTGCCAACGTTTGCACCCAGATAACCGGCATGTGGGACTGGTCACTGGCGAGCATTGACGCAGGTCGAAGCGTCAGCATCGTGCCGCACGGGCAACCGCCGAAGATGCTGAACGAGTCCATCATCGGGGCGGACTTGGCCTTCAGCGAGGCCGACAACACGGTCGTCTACTTCGGCGCCCCTGGTCAATACCTGGGTACGTATCTGTGCTTCTAAAGGCGCCTTCTCGATGCTGATAACACGTTTGCCTACTTCGGCGTCCCAGGCTGGAAGATAGCAGCGTGGCGGGAAATTCAAAATTTTCCCAGTTTTTTACATTTTGTAGCCAAACTGAGGTATTTTTCGTTCGCGGCAATAACATAGTATTTTCTTCATTATTGTAAACAACAGAACAACAATAATTCGGCCCATTATGTGTTCTGGTCTACGACAAGTTTTTTGGGCAGTGCCACTGCTTCGTAGACCAAAACACATAATCGGCTGAATTATTGTTGTTCTGTTGTTTACACTAATGAAAAGAATACTGTTTTATTGCCGCGAACGAAAAATCGCTAGCCAAAAATAGCTCAGTTTAGCTACAAAATGTAAAAAACTGTGAAATTTTTGAATTTCCCGCCACGTTGCTATCGTCCACCCTTAAGACCTGATTAAGTTTGAATAAAAAATTTATAATACCCCCGATTTTAGCTTCAAATAAGCATATCTCAATGACGGCCGAACCGATTTTGATAAAAAACACTTGCTAGAAAACATACCAACTAAAAAAAGTATCCAAAACCTTTCACCCGTTTAAAAGCTACGGTGCCACACACAGATTATACACCCTTACAGACAGACAGACACACAATATAGCGGTCAAACTTATAACACCCTTCTTTTTTGGTAGGGGTTAAAAGGGTTAACAACCAACCTCGGTCCACAGGGCAGCGGCTCACTTCCTACGGGGGCTACCTGCGCTACTCTGTGCTCTACACGGCTCAGGGCTCCGGGCACGCCATCGCCGCGCCTGACGTCATCATCGGCAGTGCGAGCGGCGCCTTTGTCGTGCACAACAGCGTCGAGCAACCGCCGTCGCGCGAGGTATGTAGCGTCCACAGACCAGCGTCGAGCAACCGCCGTCGCGCGAGGTATGTAGCGTCCACAGACCAGCGTTGAGCAACCGCCGTCGCGCGACGTATGTAGCGTCCACAGACCAGCGTCGAGCAACCGCCGTCGCGCGAGGTATGTAGCGTCCACAGACCAGCGTCGAGCAACCGCCGTCGCGCGAGGTATGTAGCGTCCACAGACCAGCTGACCTCGTAAGGGGCTACCTGCTCTATTTTGCGCCTGACGTCATCATCGGCAGTGCGAGCGGAGCCTTCGTCGTCCACAGACCAGCGGCTGACCTCAACCTCTGCGCTACTCTGTTGTCTTCACTGCGCAGGGCACGCCAATGCCTATCTATTTATTTTCACAATGTTTATTTTCACAATCGGTCAACTTATCAAAGTGAACGAAAATTGTTGAAGTCTTTTTTCAAAGAGGTGCACCGATTTTTTTGTTTCAGATTTGGGCCAACAGCGTTCGGCTCAGCGAGGAGTCTTTCACCAACCTCGACGGCAGCGCCGTGACGCGTGACCAATTCATGAACATCCTCACCGATGTCTCCTCACTTTACATCCGTGCTACGTACTTTGACGAGGCTGTCACTACGAGGTGAGCTGTTAAAGGCATTAGCTAACGCGTAAATCGAAATTTCCCCTAAAGATTTTCACGGCGTAGACTAAAGCCGTGTCATGTTAGTTCTATCGACTACAGTTACATCGTTATTTTCTTTCGATATTCAATTTGTTTGCCTAGAAGAGATTGCTGTTAGCAATAAGGCCGCCAATTTGTACCAATAATGTCTATCCATAAAATGTTTTATAGAACAATAAAGAATATTCTATTGTATTCTAATTTCTGTATCCTCGTCATACCTACATCAATACTCATCAACGCCCTATTTTCAAAGACTAATCGGCGTTTCCCTCGACATTGGCGTCGAGGACGACGAGGATGTCGAAGACGTCGAGGCCAACAGCTCTGCGCCGGCGCTGTCCGTCGAACAGTGCCAGTGTCCGCCGCAGTACCGCGGGCTGTCCTGCGAGCAGTGCGCCGAGGGACACTACCGGCTGTCCAGTGGACCACACGCCGGGCTCTGCGTCCCCTGTCAGTGCAACGGACACTCCCCCCTGTGCGATGTCAACACCGGTGTCTGCTTGGTAAGGACACAGTCACTGTCCCTCGAGCAGTGCGCCGAGGGACACTACCGGCTGTCCAGCGGACCACACGCCGGGCTCTGCGTCCCCTGTCAGTGCAACGGACACTCCCCCCTGTGCGATGTCAACACCGGTGTCTGCTTGGTAAGGACACAGTCACTGTCCCTCGAGCAGTGCGCCGAGGGACACTACCGGCTGTCCAGCGGATCATACGCCGGACTCTGCGTCCCCTGTCAGCGCAACGGACACTCCCCCCCCTGTGCGATGTCAACACCGGCGTCTGCTTGGTAAGGACACAGTCACTGTCCCTCGAGCAGTGCGCCGAGGGACACTACCGGCTGTCCAGCGGACCACACGCCGGGCTCTGCGTCCCCTGTCAGTGCAACGGACACTCCCCCCTGTGCGACGTCAACACCGGTGTCTGCTTGGTAAGGACACAGTCACTGTCCCTCGAGCAGTGCGCCGAGGGACACTACCGGCTGTCCAGCGGACCACACGCCGGGCTCTGCGTCCCCTGTCAGTGCAACGGACACTCCCCCCTGTGCGACGTCAACACCGGCGTCTGCTTGGTAAGGACACAGTCACTGTCCCTCGAGCAGTGCGCCGAGGGACACTACCGGCTGTCCAGCGGACCACACGCCGGGCTCTGCGTCCCCTGTCAGTGCAACGGACACTCCCCCCTGTGCGACGTCAACACCGGCGTCTGCTTGGTAAGGACACAGTCACTGTCCCTCGAGCAGTGCGCCGAGGGACACTACCGGCTGTCCAGCGGACCACACGCTGGGCTCTGCGTCCCCTGTCAGTGCAACGGACACTCCCCCCTGTGCGACGTCAACACCGGCGTCTGCTTGGTAAGGACACAGTCACTGTCCCTCGAGCAGTGCGCCGAGGGACACTACCGGCTGTCCAGCGGACCACACGCTGGGCTCTGCGTCCCCTGTCAGTGCAACGGACACTCCCCCCTGTGCGACGTCAACACCGGCGTCTGCTTGGTAAGGACACAGTCACTGTCCCTCGAGCAGTGCCCCGAGGGACACTACCGGCTGTCCAGCGGACCACACGCCGGGCAATTTTTTTTTTACATTTTGTTATTGTTCTATTAAATGAATGAGCTAGGCCGGCCAATATTTATTTATTTCTTTCCAAGGAAGTTCTCAACCCTTCAACTCATACCTGATTATATTTTCAGAACTGCATGGATAACACCATGGGCGACCACTGCGAGCAATGTATCCCAGGGTACCATGGCGACGCATCCAATGGCACCCCGGTGGACTGCCTCATCTGTGCCTGTCCTATGCCGTACCCTTCGAACAAGTAAGTTGAAATCCCACCAAGAACATATGATAAAAAAGGGTGGCTAGTTTCTTCTTGGATACTTACTTGTTTAGGTAAAAAAAACAATTTAAATCACAATAAATGCCAAGATGTTGTAACTGACATTTAAATTTTGAAATTAGAGAGATTTTGATTAAATCTAGCTAAGAACACGCTCGATCAAGTGACCTTTTAAAAAAAATAGAAAATCGCTCTATTTGTTTTGGAGCTACGATGCCACTGAGACAGTTTAAATTTTGGGGTGTTCTAAAACAATTGTTTCAATGTGGACGTCTTTTTCTAGCTTCGCCATCGGCTGTGAGCTGAGCTACAACGGTTCGCTGATCAACTGCGCCTGCAAGGATGGCTACGGCGGGCCGCGCTGCGAGTTCTGCGCCGCCGGCTACTACGGTGAACCGGAGAGGCTTGGTGAGTCTGTTCGTCTTGTTATAGCTTCACATCGGCTGTGAGCTGAGCTACAACGGTTCGCTGATCAACTGCGCCTGCAAGGATGGCTACGGCGGGCCGCGCTGCGAGTTCTGCGCCGCCGGCTACTACGGTGAACCGGAGAGGCTTGGTGAGTCTGTTCGTCTTGTTATAGCTTCACATCGGCTGTGAGCTGAGCTACAACGGTTCGCTGATCAACTGCGCCTGCAAGGATGGCTACGGCGGGCCGCGCTGCGAGTTCTGCGCCGCCGGCTACTACGGTGAACCGGAGAGGCTTGGTGAGTCTGTTCGTCTTGTTATAGCTTCACATCGGCTGTGAGCTGAGCTACAACGGTTCGCTGATCAACTGCGCCTGCAAGGATGGCTACGGCGGGTCGCGCTGCGAGTTCTGCGCCGCCGGCTACTACGGTGAACCGGAGAGGCTTGGTGAGTCTGTTCGTCTTGTTATAGCTTCACATCGGCTGTGAGCTGAGCTACAACGGTTCGCTGATCAACTGCGCCTGCAAGGAAACTGTCATAAGATTCGAAGTGGAATTCTTATGACAGTTTCCACTCTTCTTCACGCTTAAAAATCCCTTGCTCAAAATGACGGCGCGCCGAATTTTTTTTTCAAATATTGGTGTACGCACATTTATGTACTTTTGGCTTCAAGTCACAGTAATTGCGCCACGTTTGGATGAAAAATGTTAACAGCGTTCAGTAATTGCACCACGTTTGGATGAAAAATGTTAACAGCGTTTTTCAATATTTCTAACTTTGAGTGGAGAGCCAAAATCCGCTCACCCTAAAGATATCTTCTACAACTCTTATTTTCCCTTGCAGGAGACTACTGCAAGCCTTGCAACTGCTCCGGCAACATTAACCCCGAGGACCCCTCATCCTGTGACAGCATCAACGGCGATTGCCTCAAGTGCGTCAACAACACAGCTGGAGCCGCTTGCAACCTCTGCGCGCCTGGCTTCTTTGGGGACGCTATATTCTCTAAGAACTGCACAGGTAAAAAACCCTGGAGTCACATACTCTCTATCAGACGCAAGCATCAGCATCAATGGCAATTGCCTCAAGTGCGTCAATAATACAGCTGGGGCCGCTTGCAACCTCTGCGCGCCTGGCTTCTTTGGGGACGCTATATTCTCTAAGAACTGCACAGGTAAAAAACCCTGGAGTCACATACTCTCTATCAGACGCAAGCATCAGCATCAATGGCAATTGCCTCAAGTGCGTCAACAATACAGCTGGGGCCGCTTGCAACCTCTGCGCGCCTGGCTTCTTTGGGGACGCTATATTCTCTAAGAACTGCACAGGTAAAAAACCCTGGAGTCACATACTCTCTATCAGACGCAAGCATCAGCATCAATGGCAATTGCCTCAAGTGCGTCAACAATACAGCTGGGGCCGCTTGCAACCTCTGCGCGCCTGGCTTCTTTGGGGACGCTATATTCTCTAAGAACTGCACAGGTAAAAAACCCTGGAGTCACATACTCTCTATCAGACGCAAGCATCAGCATCAATGGCAATTGCCTCAAGTGCGTCAACAATACAGCTGGGGCCGCTTGCAACCTCTGCGCGCCTGGCTTCTTTGGGGACGCTATATTCTCTAAGAACTGCACAGGTAAAAAACCCTGGAGTCACATACTCTCTATCAGACGCAAGCATCAGCATCAATGGCAATTGCCTCAAGTGCGTCAACAATACAGCTGGGGCCGCTTGCAACCTCTGCGCGCCTGGCTTCTTTGGGGACGCTATATTCTCTAAGAACTGCACAGGTAAGAAGCCCTAGAGTCACATACTCTCTATCAGACACAAGCATCAGCATCAACGGACAACACAGCTGGAGCCGCTTGTAACCTCTGCGCGCCTGGCTTCTTTGAGGACGCTATATTCTCTAAGAACTGCACAGGTAAGAAGCCCTAGACTCTATACCCTAGACTCTAGGGCCTAGAGTCACATACACTCTATCAGACACAAGGAAGGCAAACGACATAGGTTGATAAGGTAACGGCAATGGTTACTGCCGAACTTTGAACTTGTAATGTACTTTACAACTGCATATCTCGGCAAACCTTTGACAGATTCAACCAATGTTCGAACTTTAAAAAAAAAATATATTTACTCGCTTACCAAACATGACTTTCCGATCAACGATACTCGAGTTATCGTCGAACAAATGTTAATCCATACAATACAAACGCCGGATTGTTCAAGTAGACTCCGAGAAATTCGTTCGTTCGTTAAATTTCTACAACTTGCTTTACCCAGGACCATGGCAGGGACTAAGGTTTTAGCGGGTTTGCTGACGTATTAAATATTGGGTCATTCCATTTTCCCCCACCAGAGTTCCCCCACTGTTAGAGGAAAATAGAATAATAATAATTGTATGTGCGATTCCATTTTCCCGTCCCAGTGGGGGAACTCTGGTGGGAGAAAATGGAATGACCCTAAATTTTGAGCCGGTTTCGCAATCTGAAAGGGCATGGATTGGCTGATTAGTTGAAAAAATATATGAATGTTAACATGTTAAATTCCCCGCAGCATGCGACTGCGACGAGTACGGCATGGACCACTGCGACTCGTCGACCGGCACGTGCGTGTGTCGGCCGGGCGTTGTCGGCGATCGCTGCGACGCGTGCGCACCGGACCACTGGGGCCTCAACACGGGCCAGGGCTGTTCGGCCTGCGACTGCGGCCTGGCCTCCGAGTCGACACAGTGCGACGACAATACCGGACAGTGCAGGTAACTGTTGATAAGGACCACTGGGGCCTCAACACGGGCCAGGGCTGTTCGGCCTGCGACTGCGGCCTGGCCTCCGAGTCGACACAGTGCGACGACAATACCGGACAGTGCAGGTAACTGTTGATAAGGACCACTGGGGCCTCAACACGGGCCAGGGCTGCTCGGCCTGCGACTGCGGCCTGGCCTCCGAGTCGACACAGTGCGACGACAATACCGGACAGTGCAGGTAACTGTTGATAAGGACCACTGGGGCCTCAACACGGGCCAGGGCTGCTCGGCCTGCGACTGCGGCCTGGCCTCCGAGTCGACACAGTGCGACGACAATACCGGACAGTGCAGGTAACTGTTGATAAGGACCACTGGGGCCTCAACACGGGCCAGGGCTGTTCGGCCTGCGACTGCGGCCTGGCCTCCGAGTCGACACAGTGCGACGACAATACCGGACAGTGCAGGTAACTGTTGATAAGGACCACTGGGGCCTCAACACGGGCCAGGGCTGTTCGGCCTGCGACTGCGGCCTGGCCTCCGAGTCGACACAGTGCGACGACAATACCGGACAGTGCAGGTAACTGTTGATAAGGACCACTGGGGCCTCAACACGGGCCAGGGCTGTTCGGCCTGCGACTGCGGCCTGGCCTCCGAGTCGACACAGTGCGACGACAATACCGGACAGTGCAGGTAACTGTTGATAAGGACCACTGGGGCCTCAACACGGGCCAGGGCTGCTCGGCCTGCGACTGCGGCCTGGCCTCCGAGTCGACACAGTGCGACGACAATACCGGACAGTGCAGGTAACTGTTGATAAGGACCACTGGGGCCTCAACACGGGCCAGGGCTGCTCGGCCTGCGACTGCGGCCTGGCCTCCGAGTCGACACAGTGCGACGACAATACCGGACAGTGCAGGTAACTGTTGATAAGGACCACTGGGGCCTCAACACGGGCCAGGGCTGTTCGGCCTGCGACTGCGGCCTGGCCTCCGAGTCGACACAGTGCGACGACAATACCGGACAGTGCAGGTAACTGTTGATAAGGACCACTGGGGCCTCAACACGGGCCAGGGCTGCTCGGCCTGCGACTGCGGCCTGGCCTCCGAGTCGACACAGTGCGACGACAATACCGGACAGTGCAGGTAACTGTTGATAAGGACCACTGGGGCCTCAACACGGGCCAGGGCTGCTCGGCCTGCGACTGCGGCCTGGCCTCCGAGTCGACACAGTGCGACGACAATACCGGACAGTGCAGGTAACTGTTGATAAGGACCACTGGGGCCTCAACACGGGCCAGGGCTGCTCGGCCTGCGACTGCGGCCTGGCCTCCGAGTCGACACAGTGCGACGACAATACCGGACAGTGCAGGTAACTGTTGATAAGGACCACTGGGGCCTCAACACGGGCCAGGGCTGCTCGGCCTGTGACTGCGGCCTGGCCTCCGAGTCGACACAGTGCGACGACAATACCGGACAGTGCAGGTAACTGTTGATAAGGACCACTGGGGCCTCAACACGGGCCAGGGCTGTTCGGCCTGCGACTGCGGCCTGGCCTCCGAGTCGACACAGTGCGACGACAATACCGGACAGTGCAGGTAACTGTTGATAAGGACCACTGGGGCCTCAACACGGGCCAGGGCTGCTCGGCCTGCGACTGCGGCCTGGCCTCCGAGTCGACACAGTGCGACGACAATACCGGACAGTGCAGGTAACTGTTGATAAGGACCACTGGGGCCTCAACACGGGCCAGGGCTGTTCGGCCTGCGACTGCGGCCTGGCCTCCGAGTCGACACAGTGCGACGACAATACCGGACAGTGCAGGTAACTGTTGATAAGGACCACTGGGGCCTCAACACGGGCCAGGGCTGCTCGGCCTGCGACTGCGGCCTGGCCTCCGAGTCGACACAGTGCGACGACAATACCGGACAGTGCAGGTAACTGTTGATAAGGACCACTGGGGCCTCAACACGGGTCAAGGCTGCGCGGCCTGCGGTTATAGAGGTCGTCGTGTGTATGTCGGTTTATGGAGTTTACTAGCTTTTGCCCGCGACTTCGTCCGCGCAGACATTTTTTTTTCTCGTGAGTTGTTGCGTTGTTTTAATAGTTATTCTGCTATGCGGGGCGGAGAGAAATCCAACAAATCTAAAATAACAAAAATCGGTCCACCCGTTGTCGAGTTATAAATGGTGTAACTAACACGACTTTGTTTTATATATCAACCTTGAAACAGGAATCAACTGGCATAGCGCTTAGCTGAGGTGGTTCCTGCGGTAATAGAGCGGTGCGGGAGGGGTGACACGTGACGTCTCGCTATACAAGTGACAGCGATGCTGACGTCCGACTAAAGTTACGCGCCACGAAAACACCCCTCCCGCACCGTTTCACTACTCAGTTTCTTAATGGCTTTTTTAGTAGAAGAGAGGTGATATCATCCCAACCCTTTGCGCATTCTGATTTTATATTTTTGATCGTGAGTTCGATATCTGATTTAGATGTACTAGTGGTTCGCCCCGAACTACGAACTCGCGACCCCATATCTCAGCAACCCCTCGACCGATTTGGCTCATCTTCGAACTTAAAAATTCTCTTTGCCTGATTTACCCGCCTACCAAATTTCGTAATGATCCGACTAAGTTTACTCAAGTTATCGTCGAACGAACATTCATACATACAAACATACAAACATACAAACATACAAACATACAAACATACAAACATACATACATACATACATACATACAAACGCCGGATTGTTCCAGTAGACTCGGAGAACTTCGCTCGCTTCGCTCGCTCGTTCAATTAAGTATTTTAGAAGGTGTATTCAGAAAATGGAGTAGGTAGGTAGGTAATCTTATGAGGTAGTGGCCACCCCTTGTGTCAGAGTTTTTAGGCCACCCAAAGGGTCTCTGACATGGCTTAACGATTGTTATTAATGAACAATAACCGGGACCAACGGTTTAACGTGCCTTCCGAAGCACGAAAGCGCTCAGATATTATTGCCACTAGCGGTCACCCATCCATGGACTGACCGCGGCCGTTGTTGCTTAACTTTGCCAATCGATTAAAAACTGCTAGTACAACTGTGAGCGCTTCCAGTGAAAATGGCAGAAAATGGAGTCAAAATGGCAGACTTGAAAGATGGATGCCGATTAGTCGTGATTTTTTTCTGCTAGCTATAGTTCTGTTAAGCATTATGCCTGTAGCTATTGGACAGCGACGGCACTGCGAAGGTGAAGGCAAAAGTGTAGTTTTGGTAGCTAGGTCTGCCGGCCGTTGATTAACTCTGCAAGTTGAGGTTACGGGTAACTGGCAGATAAAATAAAAGCGTTCTTCATTTTGTATCATTCAGGAAAATTACGCTGAGAATAAAACATTGTTGGTGAACAATAAAGTGTTACCTCTTTATACCAGCTAGTTACAAAAAAGTCCTTTCATACATTTGGCGCAGTGTAATATCAATAACAGCGCCCTTAGCCTGTAACGCAATGGTGGCAAAATGGGCTTCCGGTTGACAGTTTCAATTACGATTTATTAATGCTGTCGGTACAGTGTCGGTCCTTTTTATGTTTTTGTAGTGCAGCAAAGATTATTATGAGTCTAATTCTAGAGAATTAGTTCGCTGGTTGTAGGAGAATAACGAAAATATCCCGGTTTTGTCCTTCTACCTGGGACGCCATTGAACGCCATTGTGTTACAGGCTAAGGCCCCTGGAGATATTGTTTTATCAAGATTTCAATGTTGGTCCCATAGTAAAAGTTTCTTGTATTGATGAGCTAGCGACCCCCCTCGGTATCACAGGACCTTTCCATAACACCCTGTATATGTACTTACAAACTAACCATCCCTGTTTTGTGGCACAGATGCGCCAAGGGAGTGACCGGAAGACATTGCGAGCAATGTGCGGCTGGATACTGGAACTACACCAAGGAGGGATGCGACCGTAAGTGATATTGGATATTGGATGACATAATAAAAAATAAGGGGGTTTCCCATACAATAAAAGTGTTTAAAACTCAAATTTAAAACAGTAAAACGGCTTACTTTATAGCATCATAATAAATAATAAAAAACGCCAAAGTACAAGTGTGACCCACGCACGGAGGATCCATACAAACAGATATTTCTTTGTTTGTATGTTGGTAGGGAACCCTCAGTGCGCGAGTCCGCCTCTTCTTCTTCAGTCGGTTAACCCTATAGAGGGCTGCGCTACGGTAGTCCAAATTATTCATCCAAAAAGTTCAAATTATGACGGTCATATATTCGACAGAGCCCTATAAAGGGTTAAACCCCAACGACACCGTAGCTTAACAACATGGCTTCGTTTCAGACTGCAATTGCAACTCCGGCTATTCGGTCGGGTTCATGTGCAACGCGACAGGCCAGTGCGAGTGTCTGCCGGGGGTTATCGGCGAGAAGTGCGACCGCTGTCCAGAGAGGTAATTTAACCTTAAGGATGGACGTTAGCAACGTGGCGGAAAATTCATAATTTTCACAGGATTTTACATTTTGTAGCTAAACTGAGCTTACTTGCATGCGATTATGTTGTGCGAAAATAGAGTACAAAACCAATTTAAAAAAATAGCACGGCCTGGCATGGTAAATATAAAAATAAATAATAATTAAGGTGGGACGTTAGCAACATGGCGGGAAATTCAAAATGTTCACAGTTTTTTACATTTTGTAGCTAAACTGAGCTATTTTTAACCACTTTTTGTTTTTTCTAAAGCACTAACCCGTGCTAGGGAATATTTTAAACATTCGGTTGCAGGTTCAAGTCCTGTCCCGAGGGAATTTTTTCAACTTATTATAAATGTTTGAGCTATTTTTGTTTAGCGATTTTTCGTTCGCGGCAGTAACATAGTATTCTTTTCATTATTGTAAACAACAGAACAACAATAATTCAGCCGATTATGTGTTCTGGTCTACGAAGCAGTGGCACTGCCCAAAAAACTTGTTAAATGTTTACACCTGTGTCCTTGCAGATGGGTGCTGAACCCTCACGAGGGTTGCCAGGAATGCGACTCCTGCACCGACGCACTCCTGTTCTCCGTCGAGGATCTGCGTGACCTGCTGTCCAACGAAACACAGGACTTCAAGGTAATTCGAGTGTTCTGTTCTTCTCTCTCTCTCTCTCTCTCTCTCTCTCTCTCTCTCTCTCTCGCTCTCTTTTTCTCGAGCTTTTTTTAGTAAGTAATTTATTTAACATAAACCAATACCGTTTTCAATCTGCGATCTGGAAAAAACAACTTACCGCCACATGTACTTTGAACAGGACAAAGCGGACTCGTTCTTCACGACGCAGCGTCTCAACTACATCGCGAACCGGACACAGGCGCTGCGCCCGCGCGTCTCTGAGCTCAAGAATGTGGTCATCGACGAGGTCACCGCCTCGGTCCAACAGCTCGAGGGACAGGCCAAGACGCTGCTCCGCTCGGTGAGTCACTTGTACTGTGGACAGGACAAACACACTTGTACTGTGGACAGGACAAACCGGACAAACTCAAGACGCGCGCCTGTTATAGCATTGCGTAGCTCGGCTAAAGCGTAAACCTAAACCGTCGCCTGTTTGCAATGACATTACAAGTTTAAACCTTACATCCATCCACACCCCAAAGTGAAGTCCTGCCACGCTAGGTAATCTCCATACAAAAGCGCAGATTATGATACGATTTATCGCCGTAAATTAATTTTCTTCACTTATTTTTTCACTACTCCGTAAATAACTTAAACAACGAATGAACGAGGGTGGCTATATTTGACTTCGTAAGTATTTGACCGTGTAGCAACAAGCGGCCGTGCGCCCGCCGGAGCCGCGACAGCCCTCGCCGTTTGAGCATGAGTATGCTATTATCCGCCGCAGGGGCCGATGATTACTTACTATCTTTATCTGTATTGTGGTCCTGCTCTACCAACAACACCTCTCCCGCTCCCGCAGGCGGAGTTCGCGGCGACCGACAGCGAGAAACAAATGACGCGCGCCGCCGACCTCGCCGCGGCGGCCGAGCAAGTGCTTGCGGCGGTCCGCTCGCACAACGGGCGGGCCCGCGCCGTGACGTCACACGTGGCCGACCTGGCCACGGGGCTGGAGCTGAGCCAGCAGCCCAAGGTCGACAGTGCGCTCGACGAGGCGCGCCAGAGCCGGAACGACATCGCCGGTTGGTACAGACTACAAACTAGGGACACTACAGGGTGCACTCTAAGTCGATAGCGGAACTTTAAGTAGGCTGTCTACTGATCAATACAAACAACTTGTACTAGGTGGCGAAAAAAATGGAGCGAAAAAAATATCAGCTGTTTCATACATTTGGCGCAGTACTGAATCGACCTTTTGTATGGAACAGCTGATATTTTTTTCGCTCCATTTTTTTCGCCACCCAGTTCAAGTTGTTTGTATTGATCAGTAGACAGCCTACTTAAAGTTCCGCTATCGACTTAGAGTGCACCCTGTAGGGCCACTACCTCATACGATTACCTACCTACTTACGGATTACAAGCATGAGGGACCCGTTCTTAGGCACCAGGATGGTCCAAACATACAGCGAGAAAATCTAGATACCTGGCACCAAGCTTTTTTCGCTTGGCTGACGTCCTTGTTTGGGCCATCCTACCATGATTAAACCCACTTCTTAGAAGGCATAGGCCCGGTTTCTGAATTGAGAAATTCGCTATGCAAATGGGTAAGTATCGTCCTGTCCCTGCAGATTTCACACAAAAGAACGTGACAGAATGATAGTTAAGTTTTTGCTTAGCCCGGTTTCTGAATTGAGTATTAAGCAAATACTTAAGTATCATTCTGTCACGTTCTTTTGTGTGAAATCTGCAGGGACAGGACGATACTTACCCATTTGCATAGCGAATTTCTCAATTCAGAAACCGGGCCTATGCCTTCTAAGAAGTGGATTTAATCATGATAGGATGGCCCAAACAAGGACGTCAGCCAAGCGAAAAAAGCTTGGTGCCAGGTATCTAGAACGATAGTGAAGTGCTTGCTTAGCGAATTTCTCAATTCAGAAATCAGCAGATAGGCCTCTTACTTTTCACACCAACTCTAATATTTACTCTCGTACTGTGCGCTCCGCAGACAAGGATCTGGAGCCGAAGCGTGCGCTCGCGCAAGCAGCCATGATCAACGCCTCGGAGCAACTCGAGGGGATGAACTTGTTCGTGCAGCCCGTCAATGAACAGAACAAGGTAACTTTAAACATTTATTATACAAGGTGTCATTTTGTAAAGTGTCACCCAACTCGGGGGTGATTATTTACACGATACTGAAGGCAAAAAAAGCGAGAAAAATACCCAAAAATCATTCAATTGTGGCCTCCCTTACTATTACACTAACGCTTGCGGCCGCACTCGCGTTATCGGGCGCCATATCCCGCACGCGCTTTGGGAAGGGGGGGGGGGTGTCCGCACGTCTATATTATAAGGTTGGCATGGCATATCGTGCCGGCAGAGCAAACTGTCGATGAGAATTTAATTTCAACCTTTTGTTACTCGACTTATGAACGGATGGCGCTATATCTCCACCACTCAATGCGTTCATCTTTGCAGACGAAATGCTTCCCGAGCGATTTTTTTAACCTTATAATAAACTAGCTTTTACCCGCAACTTCGTCCGCGCAGACTTTTTTTTTCTCGTGAGTTTTTCCGTTGTTTTAATGGTTATTCTGCTATTCGGAGCGGAGAGAAATCCAACAGATCAAAAATCATAAAAATTGGTCCACCCGTTCTCGAGTTATAAATGGTGTAACTAACACGATTTTGTTTTATATATTAAGATATTGTCATTTTTCCATACATAGAACGGGACGGTGCGAATAACATTCTTACATAGGTACTACAGATGTCGATTTTTTGACCTACAAAATGTAACTAAATCCATAAACAATCACTAAACCGTATCGTGTTTTCCGTGCAGAAATTCGAGAAGCTGGTGAGCTTGAACCGCGAGCTGAAGGACAAACTGAACGACATGGTGAAATACACGGAGCTAGCTCAGTTAACAGCCACTTCGGCCGCCAAGCTCAACGCCAACAACAGGTGGGTCCATCTATCTACAGATCTATCGACAGAATGAACGGCATGGTGAAATACATGGGGCTAGCTCAGTTAACAGTCACTTTGGCCGCCAAACTCAACACCAACAACAGGTGAGTCCATCTATCTACAGATCTATCCACAAAATGAACGGCATGGTGAAATACACGGAGCTAGCTCAGTTAACAGCCACTTCGGCTGCCAAACTCAACACCAACAACAGGTGAGTCCATCTATCTAAAGATCTATCTACAAAATGAACGACATGGTGAAATACAGGGATTTAGCTCAGTTAACAGCCACTTCGGCCGCCAAACTCAACGCCAACAACAAGTGGGACCATCTATCTAAAGATCTATCTACAAAATGAACGGCATGGTGAAATACATGGAGCTAGCTCGGTTAACAGCCACTTCGGCCGCCAAACTCAACACCAACAACAGGTGAGTCCATCTATCTACAGATCTATCCACAAAATGAACGGCATGGTGAAATACATGGGGCTATCTCAGTTAACAGCCACTTCGGCCGCCAAGCTCAACGCCAACAACAGGTGGGTCCATCTATCTACAGATCTATCTACAAAATTAACGACATGGTGAAATACACGGATCTAGCTCAGTTAACAGCCACTTCGGCCGCCAAACTCAACGCCATAAACAAGTGGGTCCATCTATCTAAAGTTCTATCTACAAACTGAACGACAATGTGAAATACATGGAGCTAGCTCAGTTAACAGCCACTTCGGCCGCCAGCGAAACTAAACGCCAACAACAAGTGGGTCCATCTATCTAAAGATCTATCTACAAACTGAACGACATGGTGAAATACATGGAGCTAGCTCAGTTAACAGCCACTTCGGCCGCCAAACTCCACGCCAACAACAGGTGGGTCCATCTGTCTATAGATCTGTCTACAAACTGGACGACATGGTGAAATAAACCTGACCATATCGTTTAAAACGTCAATGTTTGATGATATGTCATTCCACGTTTGCCCATATCATTCATGTATACGTTGCGCACGCCTTATTTCCGGGCTGCTTTTTACGATGATCAGTTGAAAGCTAACTCGACGATTTGTCATCAGGGCCTCCAAGTTCGGCACCAAGGTGAACTCCGTGTCCGAACAAAACTCGGCCGCCATCGAGGATCTGATTGACGCCACCTTCTCACTCTCCAACGCTTCCCTACTGCACTCGCAGTCACAGGATCTGATGAACAACTCTACCCAGGTATTTTGTTCTTCTTTCAAGAAAAACTGAAAAA
Organism: Zelleria hepariella; assembly: GCA_949319315.1. Lineage (NCBI taxonomy): Eukaryota > Metazoa > Arthropoda > Insecta > Lepidoptera > Yponomeutidae > Zelleria > Zelleria hepariella. The sequence continues at coordinate 27,513,244 of OX439379.1, forward strand.
AAGGTGCAGTTGTTTTATCTCACGAAAGCGGATGAGCCATACTTGTAGTTGTAATGAGTATAGACGTGCGCTCTTGTGTGTGTAACTTCATGCTATTTTGGCGCGAACTGAGTAACACTAGTGAATCGGCCGGGGCTCGGCCGAAACCCAGCGCTCCAGAGCTTACGCACGCAAAGACCATGTGCGTGTACAAGTATGCACAAGTATGGCTCATCCGCTTTCATGAGATAAAACATCTGTAGTCTACCTTTATACCCCAATAGCGATCCCTTTCAATGGTATCAGGATCATGATCGTGATTGTGACTTTAGAATGGAATGGGGATTTTTCCAGGCATCAAAAATAGCCCGAATAACTGTCAAAATCAGTCTATTAATCTGTGGTTTCCATACAAACCACAGATTTAGTTGCGCGATAATTCGCGAATCGCTGTCAGATTTTACACTTGGAAAAATCCCTATTGTCTAAGTTTTAAATCACAATCGCTAACAGAACAAATGAGTTAAAACGCCATACAATTGCTATTTTCTTCATTAAGTATCCTTCAAAATCGAGTCGCAATCCCTATCTCAATCGCTTTCAATGACAATTTGTGTCAAATAAATGCAGTGTGAAGTTCGTCAGCACCCGTCAAACGTCAAATCGAAAGGGATTGCGATAGATTTAAAAGTTATCTTATCCCTCAGGCATTAGAAGAGCTGAACCAGGTGAAGTCACAGCTGGACTCGCGTCTCGCGACCACTGCGCAGGAGTTGCCTGAGCTTCAGAACATCGCCGACGAGGCAAGGCTACACGCCAGCTCGCTCAAGGACAGGGTGAGGCAACCACCTATAATATTGAATTGTATTGTGCTTGGTTCACCACAAGGGTGCATCTGAATGTGATGCCATTCTAGACCAGCATGGCGACTGGCTTCCCTCGAGGCGTATGACCCCATATGGTCTATCGCTTCCAAGTCCCTTCCCTCGAGGCGTATAATCCGCGCGCGACAAGAATGGGACGCGACCTTTTGGACCTAAGACGCGCGCGGTAGGCAAACTCGCGTCGAAGCTACCTTGTCAAAGTAAAATAAAGTACATTTTCGATTTACTTTTGACAAGGTTCCATCCCATTCTCAACGCGCACGGTTTATACCTATTCAGTCGACGGTAGACATTACTGGTGGTGGTAGGCAATCGTATGAGGTAGGGGCCACCCCCCGGTGTCAGAGTTTTTAGGCTGCCCAAAGGGCGATTATTATTAATAGCTCTTGCCCGCGACTTCGTCCGCGTGAACTACAGAAAACAGATATGTGATTAACATTGCCCCTAAGAGTAATAGCGTGATAATATGTAGCCTATGTGTTATTCTGATGTCTAAACTATCTCCATTCCAAATTTCATCCAAATCTGTCGCGCCGTTTCAGCGTGAATGAGTAACAAACACACTCACTCACTCACTCACAAACTTTCGCATTCATAATATAAGTAGGAGTAGGAAGTAGGAACTACAAAAACCGGTACCAATGGTACACCGGTACAAACGGAAGCATGGAAGCGCTCAGATATTATTGCCACTAGCGGTCACCCATCCAAGGACTGACCGCGCCCGATGTTGCTTTACTTTGCCAATCGATAAGAATGGCTAGTCCAACAGCTGAAACAATCCCATTTGACATAACCGCGGATGTTAGAGAGAGAGAGAGAATTTAATCACCACGCCAGCTCAATGCGGATTGGCCATTTTTGCTTTGAGGGTATAATGCCTCATACGCTCAGGTTTCCTCACGATATTTTCCTTCACCGTTAGCGAGTGGTATTGCTACTACAAATTCACAAATATACGTACTTAACTTTGTAATAAATTAAAGTCATAGGTACATGCCCAGGCCGGGAATCGGACCTGGGTCTCTCGCTTCCGATTCCATTGTTCTACCCACTAGGCCACCACCGCTCTTTAGAATTTCTATATGATAATTTTTTTTTTTATGTAAATTTTGTGGCAATTAATCATTTTTAAATCAAAATCACACAGGCACAGGATCGTGAGAGGTAGTGAGTATGAAGAGGCCTCAGTTAGTATTAACACGCTGATGATGATGATGATGACGAAATGTAAATCTAACTGTGTTTATTTACCCCAGGCCGACAGCCTGCGGCGGCTGGCCGAGCGCGAGAACAACAACACGCGCACGCAACACGCTTACAGCGCCGCGTCGGCCTATTCCTCCATCGTGCAGGAGATCGCCGACGCCAAGAAGGCGGCTGACGAGGCCGAGGCGGCCTTGCAGAACGTGACGGCCATCGTAAGTAGCAGCTTTTGTCCCCAATATTCCCCTTAGGCCCGAAACACAGCCAAGACAGCGCGTCGGCATACTCGTCAGGTTTTGTCCCCAATATTCCCCTTAGGCCTGAAACACAGCCAAAACAGCGCGTCGGCATACTCGTCAGGTTTTGTCCCCAATATTCCCCTTAGGCCCGAAACACAGCCAAAACAGCGCGTCGGCATACTCGTCAGGTTTTGTCCCCAATATTCCCCTTAGGCCCGAAACACAGCCAAGACAGCGCGTCGGCATACTCGTCAGGTTTTGTCCCCAATATTCCCCTTAGGCCCGAAACACAGCCAAAACAGCGCGTCGGCATACTCGTCAGGTTTTGTCCCCAATATTCGCCTTAGGCCCGAAACACAGCCAAGACAGCGCGTTGGCATACTCGTCAGGTTTTGTCCCCAATATTCCCCTTAGGCCCGAAACACAGCCAAGACAGCGCGTCGGCATACTCGTCAGGTTTTGTCCCCAATATTCCCCTTAGGCCCGAAACACAGCCAAGACAGCGCGTCGGCATACGCGTCAGGTTTTGTTCCCAATATTCCCCTTACGCCAAAGGACGAAGTTAAGAAGGCGGCCGACGAGGTCGAGGCGGCATTGCAAAAGGTTACAGCCATTGTCACTAGCAGTCTCTGTCCCCAATACTTCCCTTAGGCCGAGGGCCGTTGGCAGAGCCAAGAACACTCCTACAGTGCGGGGCGTTGGCCTACACGTCAGCATTTGTCCCCAATATTCCCCTTAGACCGATGAGGCCGAGGCGGCCTTGCACAATGTCAGGGGCATTGTGAGTAGATAGCAGCTTTTGTCACCAATATTCCCCTTAGGCCGATGAGACCGAGGCGGCCTTGCACAATGTCAGGGGAATTGTGAGTAGGCAGTAAGCAGCTTTTGTCCCCAATATTCCCCTTAGGCCGAACGTCAATAAAAATTATAAAGTTTGTTGGCGGAGAAGCTCTGAACTCCCAAGTACGAACATTAGTACGTTCCTATCACTTTGTAAATGGAAGGCTTGGAAACCTAAAATACGTTCCAGTCTTTCCACAAATCTTGTATCATCTGTGTGCTCTATCATGTAACCTTACTGTATGATATTTTTGGTGTAAGAAATAAACTTATTTTTACGTTTTACTTTGCAATCCCCAGGACAACGTGTTGAAGGAGCGCGTGGCGCCGGCGACGAAGAAGTCGTTCGAGATCCGGCACGAGGCCGAGGAGGCGCTCCAGACGGCCGAGGGCGAGCTCGGCCCCAACCTCACTAAGGCCGAGGCCGCGCTCGCCGAGGCCCGGAACCTGCTGCGCTCGGCCGACGACGACGACCACGCCATTGTGCTGTAAGTGTATTTCTGTAAGGGTCATAGTGCAAGCGGCCGTTCGAGTTCCGGCACGAACCTGACCAAAGCCGAGACCGAAGCCCAGACCCTGCTGCACTCGGCCGACGATGACGACCACGCCATTGTGCTATAAGTATATTATTTTAAGGGTCATAGTGCAAGCGGTCGTTCGAGATCCGGCACGAACCTGACCAAAGCCGAGACCGAAGCCCAGACCCTGCTGCGCTCGGCCACGATGACTTATCATAGTGCAAACGGTCGTGGAAGATCCGGCACTAAGCCGAGAAGGCGACGCTCCAGATGGCCGTACGAAAACTCAAAGGTACTTATTTGCTTTGAATGCGGATCTCCAAGTATAAAGTTTACACGTTTTTTGTCAGCCCCTTCACTCGTACGCAATGTGGCTCATTCTTTCACATGTGACTTGTATATGCTTCACTTCTCATCTTTACAGGTCCCTGCCAAGCCCTCCGTCCGTGTCCCTGGACGACGGAATAGCCAAGGCCAACAAGGTGAACGACGCGGTCCGAAGCACTTTGGACACCATGTCTGAGCTGGGCGGAGGCCTAGCAGCCAGCAAAGACTTCGCGCAGTCGCTGCCCAAGAGTGCCGACGAGACAATCAAGATGGCGTCCAGCGTGCGCTCGCATTGTGAGTTACTTTGTGCTTGTTCTGATAATTGGGCATTCAACCCTAGTCACATAATATAGATACCATGGCTGAGCTGGGTGGAAGGCCTAGCAGCCAGCAAGGACTTGGCGCAGTCGCTGCCCAAGAGTGCCGACGAGACAATCAAGATGGCGTCCAGCGTGCGCTCGCATTGTGAGTAACTTTGTGCTTGTTCTGATAATTGATCATTCAACCCTAGTCATATACAGACACCATGGCTGAGCTGGGTGGAAGGCATAGCAGCCAGCAAGGACTTGGCGCAGTAGCTGCCCAAGAGTGCCGATGAGACAATCAAGACGGCGTTCAGCGTGAGCTCGCATTGTGAGTTACTTTGTGCTTGTTCTGATAATTGGGCATTCAACCCTAGTCATATACAGACACCATGGCTGAGCTGGGTGGAAGGCCTAGCAGCCAGCAAGGACTTGGCGCAGTCGCTGCCCAAGAGTGCCGACGAGACAATCAAGATGGCGTTCAGCGTGAGCTCGCATTGTGAGTTACTTTGTGCTTGTTCTGATAATTGGGCATTCAACCCTAGTCACATAATACAGACACCATGGCTGAGCTGGGTGGAATGCCTAGCAGCCAGCAAGGACTTGGCGCAGTCGCTGCCCAAGAGTGCCGATGAGACAATCAAGATGGCGTCCAGGGCCCTTAGCCTGTAACACAATGGTGCCAAAATGGGCTGTCAGGTGACGACTTCAATTACGATTTGCTAACGCTGTCTGTCCTTTTAATGTTTTTGTAGTACAGCAAAGAATATTTTGATTCTAATTCTAGAGGATTAGTTCTCTGGTTGTAGGAGAAAAACGAGGAGAGCCCGGTTTTGTCCTTCTGCCGGGACGCCATTAACCCGCCATTGCGTTACAGGCTAAGGGCCCAGCGTGCGCTCGCATTGTGAGTAACTTTGTTCGTATTATTAAGTCTTGGACTTAGAGGTCAATAGTCCTAAACGACGTGTGCCGCAGAACCTTCGGCACTATCAAATATCGTGCGAAATAAATTCAAAAAACCAGATAGGTTTGTCACGGCACCTGTCTACGGTATTTTTTTAGAGATAAGGGACAGACGCGCGAAATGACTTTATTTTATACTAGTGGTTCGTCCCGAACTACGAACTCGCGACCCCATATCTCAGTAAACCCTCGACCGATTTTGCTCATGTTCGAACTTAAAAATTATCTTTGCCTCATTTACCCGCCTACCAAATTTCATGACGATCCGACTTCATTTACTCAGGTTATCGTCGAACGAACATTCATACATACAAACATACATACCTACATGCAAACGCCGGATTGTTCAAGTAGACTCGGAGAACTTCGCTCGCTCGTTGAACAATTGGTCAGGCTGTGGAATGCACTGCCACAGAGTATTTGCACTAGTCTCACTTTAAACGCTTTTAAGATGCGGTTGAAAGAGCACTATCTGTCACTAACCTAACTCCTCCATTTTCATTTATATGTATGTATGAATAGCTTGTATTGGTAATAGGTATTTAGTCTAAGTAGTTTATTATAATTAGTAGGCATAATTAGGTTATTTTATAGTTTATGCAGTAATATTTAATTTTGTGCACGTATGTTTATCTGTTTTATCAATCTAAATTCCTATCCCTCAAGGTTTGCTGGAAAAAATCTCTTACAGAGATAAGCTCGCCTTTGTACATGTCTTTTCTTATCTAATGTATCCTGTAATGTGTTTCGTGTGCAATAAAGTATAATAATTGAATTGTTTTCTTTCCACAGTGAAATACCTGGAGGAGACTGACCCACTGATCACGGAGACATACAACAACGTAAAGGACAAGCAGGACGAGCTGGAGCGGCAGCGACAGGAGGCCGACAAGAAACTGCAAAAGCTCAGGGAACTCATTGAACAGGTCAAGCAGCTGAATAACTAAACTTACGGGGAACTTGAACCTCTAGGGATCAATAAAGCCCACCACACTTATCCTCTGAGAAAAATGAAACCAACCCTACTACATAGTTTAGGATTTGTTGTTTAAATAGCCTTGTCCTACCATAAAAAAAGTAAGAGGCCTCGCCCACGGCGACTTTTTGTTGCGATTCGTATCGGTAATTTGTAAAAAAAAAAACAAGACAATCCGACATCCACACTGATATCTTGTGATATCAGTGTTGAAAAAAAATTTAAATCGGACCAGTTTTGGAAACCTTTGTAGATTTTCTTCAGCTTGTCCCTTTCGCTCAGTCTTGGCGCACGCGAGACAACAACATAATTTTCAATAGATTTGTCTGTACAGCTATACGCTCTTAAGGCCGCCCGAAGGGTCTCTGACGTGGCTTACGGGACAAACAACAATAACTTAGCGTGGTTTTCCTCCGCAGACTCGCACAGTGGCCAACCGCATCCAAGTGGGCGTGACGTTCGACAGTCAGTCGACGCTTCAGCCGCGACTACCCGACACTGTTGACGAGATGTCGACCTCGACGCATGTGTCGGCCTACTTCCGCACTAAGGAGAAGAACGGCCTGCTCCTATACCTCGGAAACCCCAAGGACACAATGCTGCGAAGGACCAAATCCGTAAGTACAGGGTGATGGACAGTCAGTCGACGCTTCAGCCGCGACTACCCGACACTGTTGACGAGATGTCGACCTCGACGCATGTGTCGGCCTACTTCCGCACTAAGGAGAAGAACGGCCTGCTCCTGTACCTCGGAAACCCAAAGGACACAATGCTGCGAAGGACCAAATCCGTAAGTACAGGGTGATGGACAGTCAGTCGACGCTTCAGCCGCGACTACCCGACACTGTCGACGAGACGTCGACCTCGATGCATGTGTCGGCCTACTTCCGCACTAAGGAGAAGAACGGCCTGCTCCTATACCTCGGAAACCTCAAGGACACAATGCTGCGAAGGACCAAATCCATAAGTACAGGGTGATGGACAGTCAGTCGACGCTTCAGCCGCGACTACCCGACACTGTCGACGAGATGTCGACCTCGACGCATGTGTCGGCCTACTTCCGCACTAAGGAGAAGAACGGCCTGCTCCTATACCTCGGAAACCCCAAAAACACAATGCTACGAAGGACCAAATCCGTAAGTACAGGGTGATGGACAGTCAGTCGACGCTTCAGCCGCGACTACCCTACACTGTCGACGAGATGTCGACCTCGACGCATGTGTCGGCCTACTTCCGCACTAGGGAGAAGAACGGCCTGCTCCTATACCTCGGAAACTCCAAGGACACAATGCTGCGAAGAACAAAATCCGTAAGTACACGGTGTTACAAAGCCACTCGACCGACTCCGTAAGTACAGGGTGTTTGGCAGTCAGTCGACGCTTCAGCCGCGGCTACCATACACCATCAACGAGATGTCGACCTCGACGCTGTGTCGGCCTACTTCCGCGCTAAGGACAAGAACGGCCTGCTCCTTTACCTCGGAAACCCCAAGGATACAATGCTGCGAAGGACCAAATCCGTAAGTACAGGGTGATGGACAGTCAGTCGACGCTTCAGCCGCGACTACCCGACACTGTCGACGAGATGTCGACCTCGACGCATGTGTCGGCCTACTTCTGCACTAAGGAGAAGAACGGCCTGCTCCTATACCTCGGAAACCCCAAGGACACAATGCTGCGAAGGACCAAATCCGTAAGTACAGGGTGATGGACAGTCAATCGACGCTTCAGCCGCGACTACCCTACACTGTCGACGAGATGTCGACCTCGACGCATGTGTCGGCCTACTTCTGCACTAAGGAGAAGAACGGCCTGCTCCTGTACCTCGGAAACCCCAAGGACACAATGCTGCGAAGGACCAAATCCGTAAGTACAGTGTGCCCCACAGCCAATCGACCGACGCCATAAGTACAGGGTGTTCGTCGTCACCAATCCTGCATCGCGCGTGCTTTGGGACTGTTTGAAAACCAGCGCTGTAATTAGTCATTTAACTACAGCAACAGCTGAAGCAATCCCATTTGCCACAACCGCGGATGTTAATTTATATTGGTATAAGTTTTTTTTTGTCATTTTGTGGCAATAAATCATATCTAAATCTAAATTATCAATTTTGGTCCCACTTGACGAGGAATGAACTAGCTCTTTTTGGATATGGATTAAAAACTATATTTCCAAAGTACTGACTTCTCTCTTTATCGCCGGCAGGACGACTTCATGGTGCTGGAGATCCAGAACGGGTACCCTTACCTGGTGATCGACATCGGCGACGGCGCCGAGTCCGGCCGCGACCCTATGCGCATCGGCAGCGACAAGTATGTCGCCGACAACCGCTGGTATCAGCTCGTCGTTGACAGGTAAGCGCAGCTCCAAGGTATTGCGTCTAGTGTGCCAGAACTGGCACATTCAAAGGCCTTCATTGGCACATCAGGTACAGGTTGGGTATCCAAAATCTGTAGATATAGTAGGTGTAAGGTCCGACTAATTGTTGGGGCATTTACGGACCACTTTCGTACCAACAATCACCTACTCAATATGGGGCTGTCTAATGACTCCCACTGCAGGGCCTGTAAAGAGGCGCGGAACACGTTCTGTGTGACTGTGATGCTCTAGCAAGTAAACGCATGAGTCTTCTCGGGGTAGCATATCCTAGACCGAAAGAATATAAGTTCCTCAACCTCGGTGACGTTCTAAAGCTTATGACCTCGCTCTCTATGGACGGACGTTCTAGGCTTATAGGCTCCAGACACGGTGGGGACTCCGTGATCTGGACTTTGGACGGTGCTGACTTTTTAATCACCAGCCAAGAAAGCTAAACTTTAGAAGGCCTTTCTACTCTTCGATACAAATCAATTTTACTAAACAAATCGAAGCAAAAAATCTGCCGTTTCGTACATTTGGTGCCGTGGGTACACAACAGCTGTTTTTTGGCATGATTTCTTTGACAGTCCGTCTTTGGCAAGTAAGCAATCCTCCGCCGCCTTTCGTACGTAATGGCTAGGCGCTTTGTAAAATGGTGCCGCTATAGCTTGTTTTATTATTTAGCAACTAACAGGCAGTTTAACTGTTATCGACGATGAAACGCCTTAGCTTTGGGATTTCATTTTAAAACAAACATGAAATTGCCGTTTATTGCACTTTAAAATTAAGACCTTACTGTTCTAAACACAATGTTTAAAATCCCCCATTTTTCCTGACAGAGTGGGCCGCAACGTCAAGCTCACGATCCGGGAGAGCCTCGAGAACGGTTCGGACGTGGTCAGCGCCAAGGAGGCAGTGCTGCCGGGACAACACACCATCTTCAACCTCGACCGGCAGAAATCAAAACTTTATGTGGGCGGTGCTCCCTCTGACGCATTGCCGAAGCTGCAGGGTAAATATGTTACTATCTAATCGACTCAAGCGGTGAGGGCATTACCTATGACTTTAGTTGAACGAGCGAGCGAAGCGAACGAAGTTCTCCGAGTCAACTGGAACAATCCGGCGTTTGTTTGTTTGTATGTATGTATGTATGAATGTTCGTTCGACGATAACTTGAGTAAATTTAGTCGCATCGTCATGAAATTTGGTAGGCAGGTAAATGAGGCAAAGAGATTTTTTAAATTCGAACATGAGCCAAATCGGTCGAGGGTTTGCTGAGATATGGGGTCGCGAGTTCATAGTTCGGGGCGAACCACTAGTTATTTACAAACTACGTACATTTCTGAATTTGTAGTGGCAATACCACTCGCTGACAGTGAAGGAAATCATCGTGAGGAAGCCTGAAAGTCTGAGGTATAATACCTACCCTCACGCACGCGTGGCGATTATGCCCGAACTCTCTTTGAGATAAACGTACAGGCTACATCCGATTTAATGTACTCAAGAACGGAACGAACGTTGTAGGAGCCAAGAAACGAGGTCAGTCACAAAAAGGCAGTCTCGACCGGCCACCACCTTCGAACTCGACCGACAAAAGTCCAAGCTCTTGAATATGGCCGGGGTCCAATACCGTCTCAATGGCGTTCCTTGGATGACTTTATTCTGCTATTTATTTTGCTCTTGAAAGGAGAATAGATCGCGGATATCGATAACCTGTAAATAAATCATAGTCAATGTAATGTCAATAATAATATGTTCTCCCAACCATTGATTAATGGAGGTTGGCCGTCAGCTTTTCAAATTATTTTATGTTCCTTGCCAAGCGAAATATATTCAACGCGTGCTATTTCCGTCCATTTGATGATTTTCTTCTTCTACCAGCACTACTCTTGCCCATTATGATCACTTGAATGACTTCTTCAAGATATCATAATGGGCAAGAGTCGTGGCGAGGCAATGTTCTAGCTAGCTCATCTTCTTTTTTTAAAATCAGGTATCAGCTACCCGGCGTTCGACGGACAGATCGAGGAGCTCATGATCGGAGACACGCCGGTCGGCCTGTGGAACTTCGCCAGCGCTGCCAACCTGAAGGGAGCTAAAGAGAGGTATGACTAACAAATAATTTGTAAATGTATGGTATGACTGGTATGACTAACAAATAAAGAGAGGTATGACTAACAAATAGAGAGGTATGACTAACAAATAATTTGTAAATGTATGGGATGAAAGGTATGACTAACAAATAAAGAGAGGTATGACTAACAAATAATTTGTAAATGTATGGGATGAAATGTATGACTAACAAATAAAGAGAGGTATGACTAACAAATAATTTGTAAATGTATGGGATGAAAGGTATGACTAACAAATAAAGAGAGATATGACTTACAAATAATTTGTAAATGTATGGGATGAAAGGTATGACTAACAAATAAAGAGAGGTATGACTAACAAATAATTTGTAAATGTATGGGATGAAAGGTATGACTAACAAATAAAGAGAGGTAACAACAAATAATTAGGTAACAAATAATTAGTAGGGTTCAGTACCCAAAGGGTAAAGGACCCTATTACTAAGACTCCACTGACGGTCTGTCACCAGGCTGTATCTCATGAACCGTTATAGTTAGAAAGTTCAAATGCTTTACTTGGCTCCTAAGGGTAAAAGCGTGATAATAATATGTAGTCTATGTGTTATTCTGATGTCTAAGCTATCCAAATTTCATCCAAATCCGTCAAGCCGTTTCAGCGTGAAAGAGTAACAAACATCCATCCATCCATCCATACTTACAAACTTTCCCGTTTATAACAGTGGTAGGAAGGATGGTATGGAACCCTTCGTGTGCGAGTCCGACTCGCACTTGGCCGGTTTTTTCTAAAGCACGTGCTAGGGAACATTTCAAAGATTTATTAAAAGGTTAAAAAGATCGCTCGGGACAGGACTTGAACGTTGTTATGTGTTCAACTCAAAAACTCAACTTCAGTTTTGAAACGCACCTTAGTAAATTATTACGCGAGTGGAGGGTACCGAACGAAAAGTTTGACAGGAGAAAAAACCGTTAGAGAAGACAATTACGTTGGCATTACAGAAATCGAACTAATTTGGAAATATCGGAATAATGAGCAATTAGTTCAGTTTAATTGTTTACATTGTGAAATTGTTGTTGTTGCAACAAAATACTTACGTACCGTGAACAAATGTGTGTGGTTTGGCGCGAAAAAGGGGTAAGTCATAGATGTAACCTAGCCTCTTCCAAACTGTTGTAATTTGCTGTCAGTGTCCGCAGATAAATACCTAACGCAAAATATTGTATCATTGTTGTAGCCTGCGGACACGCCCTTTTTTACATCGCGCGACTAACGCCCTTGGTACGCCGAATCTGGCGATCTAACCTACGTTATGCCGCTGAGCTGCCATTGAGCAACCTTGGGTAGGCAGGAACCCTGACGCCAGTCTAAAGTCCTCCTGGCGCCCCACTAAGTTTAATTAGTCTTTAGGAATTAGTGTAAGAATTATAGTATAATTAGGCACATAAGTTTAAATCCTAGTTTCGTAGTCATATCATTTGTAAATATTAGTTTCTCTAAATATAAGAAATCATCTTGGTCTATCTGAATGTTTGTAGTTATTTTAACCGACCAAATCGACCCATAACAAATGGCGCCCAACGTCTAAATTTATGAGTTGGTTTGGTTTGGGAAATTGTTGTTGAGTGTGGGTAGTTTTATTTTTCTAGGTACTGAAACCATATAATTTCTATTGAAATTACTGCTTAAAATTATTCGGTGTTACATCTGAATCGAAGGAAATTTGATTTGGGGATAATAATTTTTTTTGCTATACACTGTGTTATTTTTAAAATTTGCATGTTTTTCAGGTATACAAGGTGTAATTTTTTTTGCGTCATTTTTGTAATTTTTGGTGGGCAGTTTATATAGCTGTAATAAACCAGCATACTAAATTAGTTTTAGTGATATAAATCCGTATACTATTAGTAATAGAAAAAAAAAAAAAAAATTTTTTTTTTCTTTCTGCTTTTATATTTAATTAGGTAAGTATTGCGCTGCATCTCAATTGCAATACATTTAACTAAAAAAAAAAAAAAAATATTAAAAAAAAAAATTTTTTTTTTTCTTGTTTATGTTTGCGAGTGCTTTTAGAAAATGGATGTTAACTCGCTTTTAAAGGATGAATTGGAGTTCGAACTTGAGACAAGGGGAGTGTATATGAAAAGTACGGTAGTGGTTCTAAGAAAGGTGCTAAGGGAGTTGTTATTATCAGAGGTTGCTGGTACTAACACATACACAATCAAAGCGCCGCGTAGAAGTTTCGAGCAGCCGGAGGTTGAACTGGTAGTATGTGAAGAGAAACTTAGAAACCTGACATGCTATGTCCATGAACTTTCTGGTAAACCAGAAAAAACACTATTTAGGAGACTCTTTTCCAGGCTATGTCACTTACAGAGCAGGATTGATTTTATCGTTCCGACTGATACAGATGTCGTGCGTAAACAGAATTGCCTTGACAAAACTTCTGAGCTCCTAAAAGCACTCGAAGATAAGGATGATATACAGGAAAGAGAAGAATTAACGGTGGAAGACAGGAATGTTTTAGAAGAAACTTTAGGTGATTTAGGTAAAGAAATCATAGATAAAATTGATGTTAAAAGAGAAAGCGCTCATGTGTTGGCCGGTTCATCCAAGGATAGTGTCCATTACGACAAGAGCGTGACCTTTGAAGAGGAAGGGAATAGGGAAAACCAGGGACGAGATACTCGTTCTGGTTTTGGCAAGTTATTTCGGACATCAACGGTAGATTCCGATTATGCCGGAAAACCTCAAACGCGGAAACTAGTACCGATTAGCCAATGGGGGGTGAAATTTTCGGGAGACAGTGGTACTAGCGTTAACGCATTTCTTGAAAGGGTAGACGAATTAAAAGAAGCGAGAAATGCTACTGATGAAGATCTGTGGCGTTATGCGATTGATTTGTTCCAGGAGGACGCATTGATTTGGTTTAGGGCTAACAGGGCATACATCACCAATTGGGGAGAGCTTGTCATTTTGTTGCGAAGGACGTTCCAGAAGCCTTACTATCAAGAGGAATTACTCGATGAGATACGGCGTAGGACACAAGGAAATCAAGAATCAGTCACGATCTTCATCTCGGTCATGCAAAACATGTTCAACAGATTGCCTAACCAAGTTTCGGAAAGCTTCAAACTCAACATCATCCTGAAGAACATACAGCCATATTATCAAAGAGCAGTTTGCCGTGATACTTTCTCATCGATCATGGATTTAGTTAACGTGCTACGTATCGTGGAAAGAACAAAAATTAATTGCGATAGTTTTGAAAAACCTGAGACAAGCAAACTTAGTTTAGAGCCGGACCTAGCATATAAGAAACGTGAGGTGAGCGCTATCTCTAGTGAGCCTCAGGTCAGTGAAGTAGCCAACTTCAAAAACAAAGCTTCCCCTGACAATGCTAGAAGATGTTGGAATTGTCGAGAATACGGGCATTTATTTAAAGACTGCTCCTTGCCGAAACAGCGACTCTTCTGTTATAGGTGTGGCATGTTTGGTATTACCGCTAAGGACTGTAAATGCCAGGGAAACGGCACCGGGGGAAACAGCAATCCCGCCAAGTAATGGTTTCTCCCGAAAGTAATAAAAAAGAATGGCAGGCTTGGCTTACGATCATTAGGAATTACTTCAACAGTGGTGAAATAGCACCAGTTGTGGTACAAAAACAAAATGACAACAGGGCTTATGTACTGGTAGACATTTTGCAAACTGATTGTGTGGGTTTACTGGACAGTGGCGCCTGCCGTACAGTCATCAATTGGTCGTTTGGAGAATTGTTAAAATCGCGTGGTTTGAAATCCTATCAAACGACATCATTAAACGTCAGTACGGCGGACGGAACGGTACATAGTATTACGGAAATTTACGATGTACCGGTGAAATTTGATAAGCAATTTAAGGTGGTTTCTATGCTAGTCGTACCCAAATTAACACAGAAATTAATTCTGGGCAAGGATTTCTTCGACGCGTTCGACATTAAGATCAATTTCAAGAATGAAATGATTTTGACCAGTAGTCAAATAAATTGTCTTTCTCCTACAAGTAAACAGTCAATTATTTCAAGGGAGGATCTGGGGTATGAAGAACAACAAGAACTTTCAGACTTAATTGCGGAAATGAAACAGACTATAGGAGTAGGTTTAGGTAGAACTGAAATTTTGGACCACACTATTGACACTGGAGCTAGCAAACCTTGCTACCAGAAACCTTATAATTTCTCTCCAGTGATAAAGAAACAGCTAGAAAGTGAACTAGACGACATGTTATCGAAGGACGTAGTTGAACCTTCCTACAGTCCTTGGTGCTCTCCAGTGGTACTGGTTAAGAAGCCATCTGGAGATAACAGATTATGTTTAGATAGTAGACAACTCAACAGACTCACAAAAAGGGATACATATCCTTTGCCAAGAGTTTCGTCGGTCATAGATAATCTACGCAACGCAAGATTTTTGACGACACTAGACCTAAAATCGGCTTTCTGGCAAATCCCTCTCGAAGAAAGCAGTAAAGAGAAGACAGCCTTCGCCATTTCGGGAAGGGGTCTTTTTCATTTCAAAGTCATGCCCTTTGGCCTTGTGAATGCTTCTCAATCTCAACAGAGATTAATGGATATTCTTTTTAACTCCAAGGAAGATAAAGTTTGGGCTTACTTGGATGATATAGTGATTTGTTCAGCGGATTTTAATGATCACTTAAAGCTTCTGAAATGGGTCATGAAACTGTTGAAAGAGGCCAACCTCACCATAAACGTCGACAAGTGCAAGTTTGCAAGGTCGAGTTTACGTTATCTGGGTTATATAATCGATAAGGATGGTTTACGGACAGACCCTGAGAAGGTTGAAGCAATTTTAAACTTCCCTAGGCCAAAGAACTACACAGAACTTAAAAGGTTCATCGGACTAGCGAGCTGGTACAGGAGATTTGTGCCAAATTTTGCCATAGTCGCAGCGCCGCTACACAATTTAACTAAAGGTAAAATAAAAAAACCATTACCTTGGACCAATGAAGCTGACGAAGCTTTTGTTAAGCTAAAAACATTGCTCACTACGACTCCGGTCATGACATGTCCTGATTACACCAAGCCATTTATTATTCAATGTGATGCATCCAACAAAGGAACGGGAGCCGTTTTATGCCAAAATGTCAATGGAGAAGAACAAGCTGTGGCATATTTAAGCAGAAAGCTGACTGAAAGAGAACAGAAATACTCGACATCAGAAAGGGAATTGCTGAGCGTGATACATGCTGTAGAAAAATTTCGCCCCTATGTTGATGGAACCCACTTCACCATTATTTCTGATCACAGTGCACTCAAATCCCTAGAGAAATTAAGAGATCCACACGGCAGACTAGGTAGATGGGCAATGAAATTACAACAATTTGATTATACGATTGTTCATAGACCAGGCAAATGTAATGTTGTAGCAGATGCACTGTCGAGAAAAACGGACTCTAATGAGGAAATTTTTTCAGTAGACCTTATTCTAGACAATAAGGATGAGGATTATGATGAAAGAGTTTTGAAAGTCATCAACGATGAAATCAATGATAAGTCCTGGACCGTCAATAAAGGGGTGTTGTACAAGAAAATCAAGCTCAAGCAGTTTCCTTCCTCGGACGCTGTCTTGAAGCTTTACATTCCGGAGAAATTAAGGAAATCCATACTAGAGGAATGCCATGACAATCTAACCTCAGGACACTTCGGGGTACGCAAAACATTATTCAGGCTTAAACAAAAGTACTATTGGCCCAACATGCTACAGGACACTAAAGAATACGTCAACAAATGCAATACATGTGCCAAAGTAAAAGTACCACAATTTAAACCTTTGGGAGAAATGGGTCATCACAGAGAGGTTACAAGACCTTGGCAAGTCATTTCTTTGGACCTCATGGGACCTTTCCCAAAAAGTAAAAAAGGTAACACAATGTTACTAGTTATTACTTGTTGGTTTAGCAAATTCGCTCTGCTGTTCCCTCTCAGAACTGGAAAAGCAGACAAAATCTGTGAAATTTTGGAAAACCAAATACTTCTATTCGGTCACTTTGATGCCATTATTTGTGACAACGGTCGACAATTTATTTCGGAGCAATTTAAGGCACTAGCAAATAAATATAATTATAACATATGGTATACTCCGAACTATCACCCACAAAGCAATCCTACGGAAAGAGTGAATAGGGTGATAGGGACTACAATAGCAGCTTACATTAAAGCCACAAAGCACAATGAATGGGATGAGAACTTACAACAGGTGGCTCATGCCATCCGTACAGCCGTCCATGAGGCCACGGGGTATACACCCGCGTATTTATTCTTTGGTCGTGAAACTGCCCTGACAGGAATACATCTTACGGAAATTAAGGAAACGTCAAATTTTAAGGAGCCCTTAGCTTGCAACTCTACAGAATTCATAGAACAACTAAAAGTTAGGGAACAAATTTACAAAGAGGTCAGTGATAATATGAGATCAGCTCATAACAAAAGTGTAGTCTTTTACAATGCTAAACATAGACCGGCACAGTTTCAGGTGGGTGACATAGTTTGGAAGAGAACAAAATTTTTATCAAAGGCGAGCCAGAAGTTTATGGCCAAACTTGCTCCAAAATATGAAAAAGCTGTAATTACTAAAAAATTGTCTAATAATATCTTTCGTCTGGACAGCACTGCCGGGAAACATCTTGGCAACTGGCACGCCAAAGATATGAAACCATTAACGTAAAAAAAAAAAAAAAAAAAAGTTTATTTTTATTTTTTTTTGTTTTAGGAAGAGGGAATTTGTTATGTGTTCAACTCAAAAACTCAACCTCAGTTTTGAAACGCACCTTAGTAAATTATTACGCGAGTGGAGGGTACCGAACGAAAAGTTTGACAGGAGAAAAAACCGTTAGAGAAGACAATTACGTTGGCATTACAGAAATCGAACTAATTTGGAAATATCGGAATAATGAGCAATTAGTTCAGTTTAATTGTTTACATTGTGAAATTGTTGTTGTTGCAACAAAATACTTACGTACCGTGAACAAATGTGTGTGGTTTGGCGCGAAAAAGGGGTAAGTCATAGATGTAACCTAGCCTCTTCCAAACTGTTGTAATTTGCTGTCAGTGTCCGCAGATAAATACCTAACGCAAAATATTGTATCATTGTTGTAGCCTGCGGACACGCCCTTTTTTACATCGCGCGACTAACGCCCTTGGTACGCCGAATCTGGCGATCTAACCTACGTTATGCCGCTGAGCTGCCATTGAGCAACCTTGGGTAGGCAGGAACCCTGACGCCAGTCTAAAGTCCTCCTGGCGCCCCACTAAGTTTAATTAGTCTTTAGGAATTAGTGTAAGAATTATAGTATAATTAGGCACATAAGTTTAAATCCTAGTTTCGTAGTCATATCATTTGTAAATATTAGTTTCTCTAAATATAAGAAATCATCTTGGTCTATCTGAATGTTTGTAGTTATTTTAACCGACCAAATCGACCCATAACAACGTAGTTGAAACATCAAATTCCAATGAGCATTTCGTCAGGATGCGCTAAGCATTGGGTGGTAGAGGTTAGTGCAAACGTCTCACACGTCTACTCGCGATTTTGAAACAATGAAATCGTAATTGAACGAGCGAGCGAAGCGAGCGAAGTTCTCCGAGTCTACTGGAACAATCCGGCGTTTGTATGTATGTATGTATGTATGAATGTTCGTTCGACGATAACTTGAGTAAATTTAGTCGGATCGTGATGAAATTTGGTAGGCAGGTAAATGAGGCCAAGAGAATTTTTAAGTTCGAACATGAGCCAAATCGGTCGAGGGGTTACTGAGATATGGGGTCGCGAGTTCATAGTTCGGGGCGAACCACTAGTAATATTATGTTTTGACTAACAAACCTCCTTTCCTCAGGGACAAGTTGACGACGTCGCAGTCAGGCCCGCAGGAGTACCGCTTCAACGGGCGCGGGCACGTCAAGATCCTGGGCCGTGGCTACCTGAAGCGCGAGAAGAACCACATACTTCTGTTCTTCAAGACTTACGCGCCCGATGGACTCATCTACCTGGTCGGCGATCAGGACTCCTACTTCGCGGTCCGCATGCAGGACGGATTTGTCTACCTTCAGGTTAGCAGTTTAATAAAAAAAAAAACAATGTTTTAATTACACGCTTTTAATTCTTCTTCTTCTATACTACAGGGTGCACTCTAATTCGATAGCGGAACGTTAAGTAGGCTCTCTACTGATCACTACAAACAACTTGTACCAGGTGGCGAAAAAAATGGAGCGAAAAAAATATCTGCTGTTCCATACAAAAGGTTGACTCAGTACTGCGCCAAATGTATGAAACAGCAGTTTTTTTTTTTCGCTCCATTTTTTTCGCCACCTAGTACAAGTTGTTTGTAGTGATCAGTAGACAGTCTACTTAAAGTTCCGCTATCGACGTAGAGTGCACCCTGAAGATCGGTCCCTCAGTTCTGAGGATCGTGACCATATACAATTACTATTAACTTCTCTATTTTGGCAACAAAGGCCCAACCAAACATGTAAATAAAAACATAGACACAGTAGGTACATTATTTACAAAACACTGACACATTTTATATGTACACGGCTATTTGGACTTGCTCACACATTGGTTAATGTAAAAGCAGTCTAGCTTATTGGCTATCGTGAAATATGATTCTCCACTCATCACGGTCATTGGCGCGATGGGATGCGTGCTGGATGGATCTACCTGCTCCCTTCTTTGGCAGCGCATTGGCTTTCCGCCTCTCGCCAGTCTGCCTTCCAACTTGCCCAAAATTATCTGTTTTTCTGGACTATGACGTGTTGACCGCATAATTTACCCAAAAAAGCGGCCCTCTGGCAACAGACTGTTAACAATCGCTTAGTTATTCTAAGATCTTTTGATAGGCTTTGAGAACTTTGAAGAATGTCGTCGTAAAAATTTGGAATCAACAAATAAGGAAGACTAAACCTAAACCTTCGTACACCTTTTCTCTGTTTTTTTTATATCCTAACGATCCTACCGGCTGCGCCACTGTTATTTCAGGAGATAAATGAAAATGCGACTGTTACAAGAGAGCTATCTATTTTGACTGACAGACGCGGGTAGGCATACATGAAACTTAATACTAACAATATTTCAATAAAACGAACTTAATAACGCAGGTATCGCTCGGCGACCCGGAGAACCCGATAATCGTGGGCACGAAGAAGACTTACAACGACGGCAAGTGGCACAAACTCGATGCGACGCGCGTCGAGCGCGTGTGCTCGCTGCGGCTCGACAACGAGCCACCGACCAAGGGCGAGAGCCCCCACGCTCAGTTCTACATCGATGCTATAGGCAAGTACCACCTCTATGTTAGAACACAAGCTCGTCGAGCGCGTGTGCTCGCTGCGGCTCGACAACGAGCCACCGACCAAGGGCGAGAGCCCCCACGCTCAGTTCTACATCGATGCTATAGGCAAGTACCACCTCTATGTTAGAACACAAGCTCGTCGAGCGCGTGTGCTCGCTGCGGCTCGACAACGAGCCACCGACCAAGGGCGAGAGCCCCCACGCTCAGTTCTACATCGATGCTATAGGCAAGTACCACCTCTATGTTAGAACACAAGCTCGTCGAGCGCGTGTGCTCGCTGCGGCTCGACAACGAGCCACCGACCAAGGGCGAGAGCCCCCACGCTCAGTTCTACATCGATGCTATAGGCAAGTACCACCTCTATGTTAGAACACAAGCTCGTCGAGCGCGTGTGCTCGCTGCGGCTCGACAACGAGCCACCGACCAAGGGCGAGAGCCCCCACGCTCAGTTCTACATCGATGCTATAGGCAAGTACCACCTCTATGTTAGAACACAAGCTCGTCGAGCGCGTGTGCTCGCTGCGGCTCGACAACGAGCCACCGACCAAGGGCGAGAGCCCCCACGCTCAGTTCTACATCGATGCTATAGGCAAGTACCACCTCTATGTTAGAACACAAGCTCGTCGAGCGCGTGTGCTCGCTGCGGCTCGACAACGAGCCACCGACCAAGGGCGAGAGCCCCCACGCTCAGTTCTACATCGATGCTATAGGCAAGTACCACCTCTATGTTAGAACACAAGCTCGTCGAGCGCGTGTGCTCGCTGCGGCTCGACAACGAGCCACCGACCAAGGGCGAGAGCCCCCACGCTCAGTTCTACATCGATGCTATAGGCAAGTACCACCTCTATGTTAGAACACAAGCTCGTCGAGCGCGTGTGCTCGCTGCGGCTCGACAACGAGCCACCGACCAAGGGCGAGAGCCCCCACGCTCAGTTCTACATCGATGCTATAGGCAAGTACCACCTCTATGTTAGAACACAAGCTCGTCGAGCGCGTGTGCTCGCTGCGGCTCGACAACGAGCCACCGACCAAGGGCGAGAGCCCCCACGCTCAGTTCTACATCGATGCTATAGGCAAGTACCACCTCTATGTTAGAACACAAGCTCGTCGAGCGCGTGTGCTCGCTGCGGCTCGACAACGAGCCACCGACCAAGGGCGAGAGCCCCCACGCTCAGTTCTACATCGATGCTATAGGCAAGTACCACCTCTATGTTAGAACACAAGCTCGTCGAGCGCGTGTGCTCGCTGCGGCTCGACAACGAGCCACCGACCAAGGGCGAGAGCCCCCACGCTCAGTTCTACATCGATGCTATAGGCAAGTACCACCTCTATGTTAGAACACAAGCTCGTCGAGCGCGTGTGCTCGCTGCGGCTCGACAACGAGCCACCGACCAAGGGCGAGAGCCCCCACGCTCAGTTCTACATCGATGCTATAGGCAAGTACCACCTCTATGTTAGAACACAAGCTCGTCGAGCGCGTGTGCTCGCTGCGGCTCGACAACGAGCCACCGACCAAGGGCGAGAGCCCCCACGCTCAGTTCTACATCGATGCTATAGGCAAGTACCACCTCTATGTTAGAACACAAGCTCGTCGAGCGCGTGTGCTCGCTGCGGCTCGACAACGAGCCACCGACCAAGGGCGAGAGCCCCCACGCTCAGTTCTACATCGATGCTATAGGCAAGTACCACCTCTATGTTAGAACACAAGCTCGTCGAGCGCGTGTGCTCGCTGCGGCTCGACAACGAGCCACCGACCAAGGGCGAGAGCCCCCACGCTCAGTTCTACATCGATGCTATAGGCAAGTACCACCTCTTCTTTATAACACAGTAAAACAACCGCGATTCGACCCGTTCCTAAACAATAATGTATAAATATCGCGAGTAATTAAAAGTGAATACAGTAAAAGATCTTCGGCCTCTTTATAATAGAGCAAAAGATCTTGTGATAGTCACTAACATACTGGAAAACAAGATAAAAATATTTATTGTTAATTAAAATTATACAAAACACGAGCACAAACACGCTGAAAAGAGGCTGTGTTGCTACGCCGAGCTAGCAAATCTGCAAAGATTTGTTGTTTTTTTTTACCATTAAGACGAAATGCGACACACAACTAGCGCCTCCAATGAAAAAAAAACATATCTTCTTTTTGGATGCGTTTTTCGCAAAAAACGCTCCTGCTATTTCTCAACGCGAGCCTAGCGGCGCTAGTTGTGAGACCTATTGCGTCTTAACTACACGACTGCCATTCTGCATTACGGCCGCTAAGGCCAGTGCAGGTGGTAGTGGCCAACTTTTCCATTAAGACATACCGTATCTACTTTAGGATAAGTATTTATTTTGTTTTTAATGTACCGCTTTTTATCCAATAAATTAATTTGTATTTGTATTTAAGACGCCATACGTCTCACAACTAGCGCCGCCAATAGAAAAAAATACATATCTTTTTTTAGCAAAAAACGCTCCTGCGATTTCTCAACGCGAGGCTTAACTATTCTTAACTGGTTTGGATTCCAGGATTGGATTTCCCACGAATGCAATCGATTCTCGCCAAAAGTGGCCACTTTTGGCGAGAATCGATTGCATTCTTAAGTTCTAGGATCTGGAATCCAAACCTTAGGTCCTAAAAATAGTTAAGCCTCGCGTTGAGAAATCGCAGGAGCGTTTTTTGCTAAAAACGCATCCACAAAAAAGATATGATTTTTTTTCCATTGGCGGCGCTAGTTGTGAAACGTATTTCATCTTAAGTATTCTCTTTTGCAATTAGCTATCTGGAAACATAATAATATCAATCAACTTTCACAGTCTTATTTTTGTTCTAGAAACCATGAACTTCGGCGGCAACAACGAAGGAATCCAGCAGATAGCCAACAAAGGCTTCGACGGATGTATCAGACAAATCAGCATTGATCGGGGCAACATCGACTTGACTGAAAACCAGGAGTCGATCGGGGTAGCCTACGGCTGTCAGGTGAGGATAAAAAACTTAAAGAGTCCCCTTCAGGACCGTGGGAACTCAGTGACGGCCAAGCGCGTGAAACGCTGTTTTCTATAGCTGTTTCACCCAGAGCGAGACGGGCCGCGGGAAAAGTGAGAGGCAATGCGGGTCTATGAGTCTACGTGTGTGCGTGTCCTTTCGCGATTAAGTAGTTGTAATGTAATAGATCTATTTTCCCAAATATTTTTTCATAGTTCAGCTGCCATTTCTACATTTTATAAGGTATTTCAAAAATATTTTTTTTCTGACAAGTACAACACATGATTGATGTTCCCAAGGTAGTTAGACTCCAATGGACAGTGTAATAATGTAAGTAAATAACAGCTGAAAGTAACCCCTTTTTCGGCGCGAAAGACGCAAGCATCGCTCTAATTTCTTTCAGGCTATTTTTCTTATCATAAAAACTATTTGCAAACCTCCGTATTGGTCATCTACTGATATAAACCAAGTTTCAGCAAAATCCAGCCTGTGGTTTAGAAATTAAACCGGAGCTACGTTTGTATGGGAAAATGGTAGGCCACCACCCACTAGGCCACCACCGCTTCTCTTTATGGATGGTCTCTTTATGGAAATAAATGCCTTCTTTATGGTCCCTAGTTCGCGTCGCTGGTATCTCTCTCCGGCACTGACAGCTACCTGCGCTACGTGAACGTAACGGCCGAGAACCTGCAACTGACGCTCAAGTTCAAGACTGGCAGCCCCGACGGACTGCTCTTTGTCTACCTCAACCGCATGCAGACTGCCAACATGCAGGACAGCATCTCTCTCTCGCTCATCAAGGGTGAGTCTGGGTCCGGTTGTTGTATAAAATGTGTGTGGGGCCGTCTGGTGTTGCCCTTAGCTTCACTCCACGCGGTACTGCACCGTCTGGTGTTGCTCTGAGCTTCACTCCACGCGGTACTGCACCGTCTGGTGTTGCTCTGAGCTTCACTCCACGCGGTACTGCACCGTCTGGTGTTGCTCTGAGCTTCACTCCACGCGGTACTGCACCGTCTGGTGTTGCTCTGAGCTTCACTCCACGCGGTGCTGCACCGTCTGGTGTTGCTCTGAGCTTCACTCCACGCGGTGCTGCACCGTCTGGTGTTGCTCTGAGCTTCACTCCACGCGGTACTGCACCGTCTGGTGTTGCTCTGAGCTTCACTCCACGCGGTGCTGCACCGTCTGGTGTTGCTCTGAGCTTCACTCCACGCGGTGCTGCACCGTCTGGTGTTGCTCTGAGCTTCACTCCACGCGGTACTGCACCGTCTGGTGTTGCTCTGAGCTTCACTCCACGCGGTGCTGCACCGTCTGGTGTTGCTCTGAGCTTCACTCCACGCGGTGCTGCACCGTCTGGTGTTGCTCTGAGCTTCACTCCACGCGGTGCTGCACCGTCTGGTGTTGCTCTGAGCTTCACTCCACGCGGTACTGCACCGTCTGGTGTTGCTCTGAGCTTCACTCCACGCGGTGCTGCACCGTCTGGTGTTGCTCTGAGCTTCACTCCACGCGGTACTGCACCGTCTGGTGTTGCTCTGAGCTTCACTCCACGCGGTGCTGCACCGTCTGGTGTTGCTCTGAGCTTCACTCCACGCGGTACTGCACCGTCTGGTGTTGCTCTGAGCTTCACTCCACGCGGTACTGCAGCGTCTGGTGTTGCTCTGAGCTTCACTCCACGCGGTACTGCACCGTCTGGTGTTGCTCTGAGCTTCACTCCACGCGGTACTGCACCGTCTGGTGTTGCTCTGAGCTTCACTCCACGCGGTACTGCAGCGTCTGGTGTTGCTCTGAGCTTCACTCCACGCGGTACTGCACCGTCTGGTGTTGCTCTGAGCTTCACTCCACGCGGTGCTGCACCGTCTGGTGTTGCTCTGAGCTTCACTCCACGCGGTACTGCAGCGTCTGGTGTTGCTCTGAGCTTCACTCCACGCGGTACTGCACCGTCTGGTGTTGCTCTGAGCTTCACTCCACGCGGTACTGCACCGTCTGGTGTTGCTCTGAGCTTCACTCCACGCGGTACTGCAGCGTCTGGTGTTGCTCTGAGCTTCACTCCACGCGGTACTGCACCGTCTGGTGTTGCTCTGAGCTTCACTCCACGCGGTGCTGCACCGTCTGGTGTTGCTCTGAGCTTCACTCCACGCGGTACTGCAGCGTCTGGTGTTGCTCTGAGCTTCACTCCACGCGGTACTGCACCGTCTGGTGTTGCTCTGAGCTTCACTCCACGCGGTACTGCACCGTCTGGTGTTGCTCTGAGCTTCACTCCACGCGGTACTGCAGCGTCTGGTGTTGCTCTGAGCTTCACTCCACGCGGTACTGCACCGTCTGGTGTTGCTCTGAGCTTCACTCCACGCGGTACTGCACCGTCTGGTGTTGCTCTGAGCTTCACTCCACGCGGTACTGCACCGTCTGGTGTTGCTCTGAGCTTCACTCCACGCGGTACTGCAGCGTCTGGTGTTGCTCTGAGCTTCACTCCACGCGGTACTGCACCGTCTGGTGTTGCTCTGAGCTTCACTCCACGCGGTACTGCACCGTCTGGTGTTGCTCTGAGCTTCACTCCACGCGGTACTGCAGCGTCTGGTGTTGCTCTGAGCTTCACTCCACGCGGTACTGCAGCGTCTGGTGTTGCTCTGAGCTTCACTCCACGCGGTACTGCACCGTCTGGTGTTGCTCTGAGCTTCACTCCACGCGGGCCCTTGGCCGATTAGGCTCATATTCGAACTTAAAATTTACTTTAGTCTCATTTACTCGTCTACTCATTTCATGACAGTACGATCAACATACATACAGTATCTCGGTAACCCGTTGACCGGTTTGGCTCATGTTCGAACTTCCGCGACACAGGCACAGCCTAGTGCAATAACCACTAGGAACATACGTAAGAAACCGAATCTGCTAAACTCTAATAACACTGTAACTTGTTCGAACTTCTTAGTTAAGGGTGGACGATAGCAGCGTGGCGGGAAATTCAAAATTTTCACAGTTTTTTGCATTTTGTAGCTAAACTGAGCTATTTTTGTTCAGTCATTTTTCGTTCGCGGAAATAAAACAGTATTCTTTTCATTATTGTAAACAACAGAACCACAATAATTCAGCCGATTATGTGTTCTGGTGTACGAAGCAGTGGCACTGCCCAAAAAACTTGTCGTAGACCAGAACACATAATCGGCTGAACTATTTTGTTGTTCTGTTGTTTACAATAATGAAAAGAATACTGTTGCTTCTTCCAGACTTAATATACACTTTTTTACTTTTACTTACTTTACTTCCCAATCCCGTTGGCAGGTAAACTGGTCCTTATGAGCCAGCGCGAGATTTTGGACACGGCGCTGGGCACATACAACGACTCACAGTGGCACGTGGTCACCGTCACGCACAACGACAAGGCGCTGCGGCTCGTTGTCGACGACTTTGACTACTTCAGGTGAGCTTGCTTAAGGGGAAACGCGGGTAACCTCAACTCCATACAAAAGGGGAGACCTGTTTCCTCCCTGGATAATTGTTTTAGAAAAAATATGTGTATGCCATTCAATCTATATTTACCTTTACCATGTCCCTATGTTTTCCTTTTTTAATTATTTTAATTATTTAAATAAATTTAATTAAAATAATACTAGTGGTTCGCCCCGAACTATGAACTCGCGACCCCATATAAACCTAATTATAATAATAACCCCCGTGTGGTTCCCGGGAGGTACAGAATTGGACCAACCCCTACAGTCTTTGCTCTTGATTTTCCACTCATTTTTCAAGATTTTCAGATTTTTCTTCTAGCATTTTTAGTTTTTCACCAAACATTCTTTGAATGTTTTCTGTAACTTGTTCACCGCTTTTTCTTATTTCAAGTTTTTGTGCCTCTAGATCATTTTTGGATTTTTTGTAGTTTATCTAGTATTTCTTCCATCTTGTAGTTTTGAAGTAAAGCGACCTCTATTGTTGAGCATAAGGACTTTTTGGTTTATAATTTTGAACACTAGATGGCTCTGATAAACAATGTTTTGTCACGCCCTCTGTTAGGAAGTAGAATAACAATTTTTTTTTAAATAGATGGCGCTGGTTTGTATTTTCTAATCTGGTGTACTTTGGACCTTAGCAATTAGCAAAATTTTTGGATTTATTGGATTAAAATAGAGTTTTTGTTACGAATTATTTCGCGACCCGTACAAGTTTATTTTTATTGTTTCCACTGAGTTTTACGTCCGATATCCACAATATTGTTTCCAAACAGAATTTGTATTTATAGTTCACTTTTGTTAGTTTTTATCACTGCTTTCACTGTTTACTGATTATGTTTACGTTTTTATCACTTTTAAAATAACTTTTTAGCACTATTTTATTGTTACTGAGAGGCAGCAGTGGCGCCCTCTCTCATCCCATATAAACTTAACAACCCCATATCTCGGCAACCCCTCGACCGATTTGGCTCATGTTCGAACTTAAAAATTCTTTTAATTTCATTTACCTGCCTACCAAATTTCATGACGATTCGACAAAGATTACTCAAGTTATCGTCGAACGAACATTCATACATACAAACATACAAACATACAAACATACATACATACATACATACATACATACATACATACAAACGCCGGATTGTTCCAGTAGACTCGGAGAACTTCGCTCGCTTCGCTCGCTCGTTCAAAAAAAGGAAAACATAGGGACATGGCAGAGGTACATATAAATTGAATGGCATAAACATATTTTTTCTAAAATAATTATCCAGGAAGGAAACAGGTCACCCTTTTTGTATTTTTTGTATGGAGCAGCCGGCTCCCGCGTCTCTCGCCTTCACAGATTCATACGCAAACATTCACACAAAGCTTTGTAAAAAAATAGGGCAATTAAAAAGTCACAACAAACACAACACTTCTAACGGAGTCTCGACGAGTCCAGCGATACTTGGGACGCCCAGAAGGCATCTAACTTTACACGGTTACGTTTTATAAACTCGCCTCTAACGTAAGCTGTACACACGACAGCACGTCAGAGTGTACATTTTTGTTGTAAAATCGCCCGTAACGCAACCGAGTAGGCTAGCGTGTAGAGGTTGACGTACTGTCGTGTGCACTATAAGTTCGGTAACTTTTATTTCAGATTGAAAACTCCATTCAGTTTTCAGTGAGATTCTATGTTTGTACAAAACTGTATTTCTCATTTATTCACTCTATTAAATAACTGATTCGAGTGGTCGCTTCATCCATCCGACGCTTGAGTGAAGATAACAAGATTTTTAAATAACAGATAATTACCATGTTCTGCAGCACGGACACTGCGCCCGCGCCGCTCAACATATTCGACGGAGTGCTGTTCGTGGGCGGCGTGCCGCCCCTCTACGTACTGGGCGGCAAGGTATGACCATCATAATCATAATCATAATAATCGTTTATTTCATAACAAAAGGTTTACAATTTCAAGAATGGAGAAGTGCGTAGTGAATCGCCCGCGCGCATAGAAAAATGCACAAAATCGATTCCTGTATCAAATACACGAAACAAATTGAAAATGTTCACATATCAAACCCTAGAATTAGGTGAGCCCTATCTAAAACAGCCAGTTTCGTGTTGACATTCATAAACGTTTTGAAGATATTTTGCTTGAAAAAAAATAGGCGGCGCACTTTTTTTCAAGCAAAATATCTTGCAATCTGTTATGGATATCAACACAAAACTGGCTGTTTTAGATAGGTCTCACCTAATTCTAGGGTTTGATATGTGAACATTTTCGATTTTTTTGTGTATTTGATACAGGAATCGATTTTGTGCCTTTTTCTTTGCGCGCGGGCTAATTCACTATGCCCAGCGCCTTAAGGTGAATACATATAGGCACCACTAGCGCAGCCAATGAAAAAAAAAACATATCTTCTTTTTGGTTGGGTTTTTTCCCCCAAAAACGATACATTAAATGATAATCCCTAGGCTTATCTATTTTTAGGACCTAAGGTTTAGTTTCCAGATCCTAGAACCTACGAATAAAACCCGCCGCAAAAAACAAATTCAAAGAGATCCGTGGGATTTTTAAATTTCGAAAGTGGTCCGCGACTACCAAAAGTTTAAGAAACCCTGAGCTAAGTGATCTCAGAGAGAAGGCCGGTCCACATATTTCTTGTTGTTCACATAGGCACATGGAAAGTGTTCGACACCTACGAATAAATCCCGCCGTCCCAAAAAACAAATCCAAAGGGGTCCGTGGGATTTTTAAATTTTGAATTGGTATCAAATCACAGACAATTTTATACTCTGTGATTCATCTATACACGATCAGACATTCAGTTCACGACGTGACGCAATATCCGGTAGAAACCATAGAGCGGGCGAACATTCAGAAATCGTTACAGACTTCTATAGCATGATGAATTTATATTGTAAAATGCAAGTTTTTCTTATGAAGTAAGGACCTAAAGAACCAAAGAATAACGTAAATCAACGTAAATTTACTTACCTCTCGTAGAATTTTCAAAACAATACACTTTGTGTGTCAGCTCCGCGCGACGGCTTTTAATGATTTCTGAATGTTTTAGAATAAAAAAAACCTTTTGTTTTTTTCTTACAGTGTGACCAGTGTTTGGTATCAATAAAGAGATAATTTTATGCTCTGTATTTCGTCTATAGACGATCACGCTCTACGGTTTATGCCTTTTTCAGTAACCGGCAGAAAGTAAAAGCGCGCGAAAGCGCGTGATGACCCTAGCGCCAACGTACACATGTGTACGTTTCTCGAGCGGGAGGGCTAGAATTAGGTGAGCCCTATCTAAAACAGCCAGTTTCGTGTTGACATTCATAAACGTTTTGAAGATATTTTGCTTGAAAAAAAATAGGCGGCGCACTTTTTTTCAAGCAAAATATCTTGCAATCTGTTATGGATATCAACACAAAACTGGCTGTTTTAGATAGGTCTCACCTAATTCTAGGGTTTGATATGTGAACATTTTCGATTTTTTTGTGTATTTGATACAGGAATCGATTTTGTGCCTTTTTCTTTGCGCGCGGGCTAATTCACTATGCCCAGCGCCTTAAGGTGAATACATATAGGCACCACTAGCGCAGCCAATGAAAAAAAAAACATATCTTCTTTTTGGTTGGGTTTTTTCCCCCAAAAACGATACATTAAATGATAATCCCTAGGCTTATCTATTTTTAGGACCTAAGGTTTAGTTTCCAGATCCTAGAACCTACGAATAAAACCCGCCGCAAAAAACAAATTCAAAGAGATCCGTGGGATTTTTAAATTTCGAAAGTGGTCCGCGACTACCAAAAGTTTAAGAAACCCTGAGCTAAGTGATCTCAGAGAGAAGGCCGGTCCACATATTTCTTGTTGTTCACATAGGCACATGGAAAGTGTTCGACACCTACGAATAAATCCCGCCGTCCCAAAAAACAAATCCAAAGGGGTCCGTGGGATTTTTAAATTTTGAATGGGGTCCGCGACTACAAGAAGTTAAAGAAACCCTGAGCTAAGTGATCTCAGAGAGAAGGCCGGTCCACATATTTCTTTTTGTTCACATAGGCACATGGAAAGTGTTCGACACCTACGAATAAATCCCGCCGTCCCAAAAAACAAATCCAAAGGGGTCCGTGGGATTTTAAAATTTGAAAGTGGTCCGCGACTACAAGAAGTTAAAGATACCCTGAGCTAAGTGATCTCAGAGAGAAGGCCGGTCCACATATTTCTTTTTGTTCACATAGGCACATGGAAAGTGTTCGACCCCTACGAATAAATCCCGCCGTCGCCAAAAACAAATCCAAAGGGGTCCGTGGGATTTTAAAATTTGAAAGTGGTCCGCGACTACAAGATGTTAAAGAAACCCTGAGCTAGGTGATCTCAGAGAGAAGGGCGGTCTACATGTTTGTTGTTCTTCATATAGGCACATGGAATGTGTTCGCAGGTCGGCAGCAAGGCTCCGTTTAAGGGATGCATCGCCGACGCGACGCTCAACGGGCGAGTGTTGAACCTTCTCGAGCCGTACGCCAATAACAGCGTCACCTTTGGCCGCTGTGGTGCCACCACCACCACCGGCGGCGTCCCGCCAGGTACGAAACTTCTTCGCTTATCGGTTGCCTTTCATTCATCCACTTCTTTCTCTTTTAGCACTATCTTCTATAAGTTTTGTTTCACCCCTCGAGCTAAAAAAACAATCACAAAGACTTAAAATTAAATTAAAAAAACAAAACAGTCCGACCTAGAGTTGTTTCTTGTGATATGAATGCATTTTTTTTTTTATCTGAGCTGTTTTGAGACAAGAAATTGGGGGAATACGAAACCTAAATTTTGTAGATTTTCTTCAGGTTGCTATTGCTCAGTATTTGCGCACGCAAGACAACAACAGATTTGTCTGTACTGCTACACGCTCTTAAGCGCTATGCCTGTAGTCCGGCTGTCGTGTTCTATATCCGGCGACTGACCGATTGTGTGTGTTGTTTCCAGACGCAGCCGCGTGGCCGCTACCGGTGCAGCGCGAGGACATCTTGCCCGTCGCCACGGAAGCGCCCGCGCAGCCGGAAACGACCACTATTAGACGTGAGTGCAGTCGTAATGTACAGTGACACCCAAGACAGACATACAGACAGACAGATAGACAACCAGACAGACAACCAGACAGACAGACAGACAGACCGACAGACAGACCGACAGATAGACAGACAGACAGATAGACAGACAGACAGACAGACAGACAGATAGACAGACAGGCAGACAGACAGACAGATAGACAGACAGACAGAAAGACAGTCACCCTCACACACGCACACACACACTCACACACACACACATACACACACACACACACACACACACACACACACACACACACACACTCACACACACACACACACACACACACACACCCTGATCAAACATATAACACCCCTATAAACCCACTCTTTCCCCGGTGTACAGTGACAAACCGCGTCGGGAAGGCGGACGAGGCGGAGGCGCCGGCGAAGCCGCCCAGCTCGACCGCCCCGCCCGCCCCGCTGCCGCCCAAGCGCGCGCCGCCCCAGCCTGAGAAAGGCTGTGCGCTTGCCTACGACCCGCACTACATTGTTGGTGACCCCGACGAGGGCTACCGGTTCGGTGAGTGACATCCGCCTGCGCGGACGGTGTTGGCAAAAAGTTTCACTCGCGAGTTCATAGTTCGGGGCGAACCAAGGACGCACAACTTAGCTCCGCCAATGAATAAATTCATATCTTTTTTTTTTATGCGTTTTTTGATAAAAACTTTCCTGCAAAATCTCAACGCGAGGCTTAACTATTTTTAGGACCTACGGTTTGGATTCCAGATCCTAGAACCTACGATACAAGCGAATGCAATCATTTATCGCCAAAATTGGGCACTTTTGGCGATACATTATTGCATTCGTAGGTTCATCCAAACTGTACGGTTCACGCTTGACCGTACTAATCGCGGCCTTACGCGCGCTCTACTTTATTAGACTAACGTCAGCAACTTTAGTACCTAAACGAGTTAACATTATTAAGTAAATATAGCACTTAGGTAGAATTCAATTGACACTCCAAGTAACCACATCTACGGGAAAATACTACCCAAATTATCCCATGTAACTACGGAATAAAACATGTACGGTTCACGCTTGACCGTACTAATCGCGGCCTTACGCGCGCACGAGTGGCGGAACCAGGATTTTGGTTTGGGGGCCTTGAACCCAAGATTTTGGTTAGGGGGGGGCTTGAACCCAATGAGCGTAGGTTTTCAAGATAAAAAGTATACAAAATTTATTTTGATAGAGGGTCTCAGATGCCTTTGGGGGGGCTTGAGCCCCTTAGCCCCCCCCCCCCTAAATCCGCTACTGCATCCAAACCTTTTAGAGTTTCTAGCAAAAAACGCATCCAAAAAGAAGATATGTTTATGAAGATATGTTGACGGAGACTAGTTGAAGAAATTCGCATCGACAGTTGCTTGACTCGGTAGAGCGCCTGCACGGTATGCGGAAGGTTGCGGGTTCAAGTCCTGTCCCGAGTGAATTTTTTCAACTTATTATAAATGTTTAAGATATGTTTTTCTTTTTTTCATTGGCGGCGTTAGTTGTGCTTCCTACTGGGCCTTAATTTTTGTTCCAAAGCTCACGCTGCCCTTTCGTGTGCAGGCACCCGCAACGACAGCCGCATCGAGTACGCGCGCCTGCCGGGCCGGCAGCACGACGGGTTCGACCTCACCATAGAGTTCCGAACCAACGACGCGCACGGCGGCCTCATCTTCTACGCGCACGCCGAGAAGTCGCCGAGACACTTCCTGGCCCTCTACATGAAGGAGGGGAGGGTGAGTCC
The DNA here is from genome assembly GCA_949319315.1 of Zelleria hepariella. NCBI lineage: Eukaryota > Metazoa > Arthropoda > Insecta > Lepidoptera > Yponomeutidae > Zelleria > Zelleria hepariella. Next base: position 27,546,524 of record OX439379.1, read on the forward strand.
GGTGTCAATGACCGTTTTAGTGCTCACTAGTTGGCGCCACTGTCGAGTAGGCCATGAAGTAGCGTGGCGAGAAAATATTATTTTTTGAAAGTTTCTTTCAATTTTAAAGCTAGACTAAGCTATTTTTTTTTCAGTGATTTTTCGTTCACGGCAATAAAATAGTATTCTTTTCATAATTGTAAACAACAGAACAACAATAATTCAGCCGATTATGTGTTCTGGTCCTAAACTACTTTTGTGGGCAGTGCCACTGTTTTGTCGACAACAAAACAAAATCAGCTTAATAATTATTGTTGTTGTGTTCTTTAGAATAATTAAAAGAATACTATTTTATTGCCGTGCACGAAAAATTTGCTGAACAAAAATAGCTCAGTTTAGCTTCAAAATTACAAAAACTGTGAAAAATGAGAATTTCCCACTTCCTGGCTCTCTACATGAAGGAGGGGTGAGTGAGTCCGGTGTCAATGACCGTTTTAGCGCTCCCTAGTTGGCGCCACTGTCGAGTAGGCCATGAAGTATAGTATATGTGTTAAGGTCCAACGATAGCAGCGGGGCGGAAAATTTAAAATTGAATCTAAACTGATCTATGTTTGTTCAGCGATTTTTCGTTCATGGCAATGTAATATCGAAATAAAGCTTTGAGATTCTTCGTGCCATGATCTTACAAAAAAATATTATAGAAACGTTTTTTATTTCATTTGAATGAACTTGTCAAAAAGTGCTGTCACTTGTAACTTGGTGAGCTTGTAGACTTGTACGAGTATAAGTAGGGCACAGTTGTTTGCGCAAGGTTTTCTCTCTCACCAACTATTTTCCTTGAATTTCAGCTGCACCTCTCGTTCAACTGCGGCGCGGAGACGGTGACGGTGGAGTCTCCGCTAGCGTACAGCGGTACCGAGTGGCACACCGTCACACTGGTCCGCAGCGAGGCTAGCGGCAAGCTGTCGGTCGACAACGAGCTCGTGGGCGAGGCCAGCGGGGCTTGCCGCGCGCCCGCCGCGCTAGCGCCGCCCTTCTACTACGGCGGGCTTAGGAACCTCACCGCCGACATCAAGGCTAACCTACAGGTCAGTAGTTGTACTACCTGTACCTGTAACTGAGGCTATCCCTCCCTTATTTTGCACAGTTTATTTAATTTATTTTTTTATTAATTTGATATCTAGGAGAACAATGACTAATAGTAACATTGATATATCTTATAACAACAAGTATAAAAAACACATTAGTAGCTTAAAAAAAAGAAACCTAAATAACAGCAGCCGGTCTTTGAAAGTTCCCACTAGTGGCAACAACATAATAAAAAGAAAGGAGAAAAACTAAATCTAATATATTTTAATCTAATCTAATAACCACCTAGGAATAGGCTCATGCAGTTATACTTTGCTTGGGAAATTGAAAAATAATTTAGATAAGAGACCTCTCGCCGCACTCATGCTGCCGTGGAACAAGTCGATATCAATTTCCTTCGCCAGAGTATTAAAAAGATTGCATGATCGCAAAATGTAGCAGTACCTCCTGTAGTTGGTGTTTACCACGGGTTTTTTAATATTTATTGCAATTAAACACTAACTAAAATAAGAAAATAATTGTTAAGTGTTGGTTGGTATTGGTTAATGTCTGGACAATATAGATTCAAGGGAAAAAAATATCAAGTAAATTTAAAAGAAGCATAATTATAAGAGGCGTAGTGCGGGAGGGGTGACATGCAATACTGACGTCCGACTGAAGTCACACGTCACGAAAATACACCCCTCCCGCACCGCTCCACTACCGCAGGAACCTGCTTACAAACTGTCCGTTAACTCTAGAAATTAAATGGCAACAATTTCACATACTTTAATAAAGCCGACCACTTTTCGGATTTACTATGAAAAAATATTTAATTTCTAGAGTTAACGGACAGTCTGTAGTTTTGGTTAGTTTTACCTACTTAGTTTTAGTTTTTATTTTATAAAATGGGGGAGGAGGTTGTGGCAGAATAACAGCGCTACGGGCAACCGCAGCATTATGCTGAGCCACAACCTTTTTACGGCCATTGCACACATTATACCTACCTTATTTGAGCTGTACTAATTTATCTGTGTGTGTCGTGCGTGGCACGTAAATAAAAGTTTTTTTTCATCTCCCATGCTCGGAAAGTACGCTGTTACTTTAAATGCGATCGTAGAAGATCCTTTTTTAAACCACTTTGTATTTTTGTGTGCTTCGAAATTTAAACTCGACGCCCTAATAAAAAAAAAGGAACTCCTTCAACTTGTAGCGTTGCCTAGCAACGGGTTGTTGATTTTATGACACTCCAAGAAGACACGATTTGTAATCAACAACCCGTTGCTAGGCAACGCCACATACTCATTTGTGAAGAAACAAAGAAGAAGGAAACTCATTTCACTAACCCTATGTAGGTCCTACCTACCTATGTCTATTGTTTGTCACTCGCTACGCTCGTGGATCAATTTTAGAAACCTTCGCTAGCTCGGTATTCAATACAAGCACTCGCCGCAAACAATAATTTTGCATTCTTGCATAACAAATAACTATTTCTATTCTATTCTTACCCAGTCAAGCGCTATGCGGGACTTGTATTTGACTACCCTCTTCCTTATTGCAGAACTTCTACCAGCCGTTCAAGGGCTGCCTCAAGGGGCTAATGATGAACGGACAGCGCGTGACGGACGTACTGTTCCGAGTCAACTCGCTGCAGTGTCGCGACAACGTCGAGGACGGCCTCTACTTCGGGCCCAGCAAGGGATCCAAGACCAACTACCTCAAGGTAACTAGGTATCCTTTCTTCAAACTCTTCTGTACAAGCTAACTATGTACATGGGTTTTAGTTCGCCGTATTGCTGAAATTGCCCTATGCAATGTTCGGTCCACGCGGCACTTACAATTGTCAAACTAGTCGGCTGCAGCCACTCGCCCAAACCACACATAAATCATTCATTATGTAAATTAACAATATCAGTGCAAGGTGGCTAGAGTCACTAGCCACCTTTCTATCATCATTAAATATTATCTTCAGTATCAAGAACAATCTTTCCATCACCGTCTTCTATCAGCACTGACAGACACGCTCTCCTCTGCTCATCTGTTCATCTTCTCTAAACCTTTTATTAACTTGCTTTGCAATTTATTGTCTATGTAATATTTTGAGTCAAATTCAAATTTATTTATTGGTAACCAAAAATACATGCACAAGTTACATGTAAAAGATAAATGGCATCGAATACAATTTAATTAACATTTAAATGGGAACTGTTTTAAGTAATACATCCTGAATGTCTGTGCTAGGTATAGAACTGTATTACAGACATCAGTGCTTGCTTCCTATTGTAGCAAGATGATAATGTTTACATTAAATTAGCGGGCTTTACGTTTTTTTGGTACATAATAATCAGGCCCTGTATTATCTAAAATATCCATCGTAAAAATAACGGTTTTTAAATGTCAAAAAAAGGATTGTTCATTTCAATAAGGGCTATTTTCGAGTGTTTTGACGCTCGTAGGTTGAGTGGAATTTTTAGATAATAGAGGCGCTCTGTAACATATTTGAAAGTCACCAAGCTTTGTGTACCGATATTCTTATCATTTTGATCTATGTAATAGGAGTTGAAATTAAACACGAACAGTAAATAAATATATAACTCTACCGTGCGACCGCTCGCCTTTTACTTACTCAGCATTTTCGTATGTACATGGGCGACCAAGCTTCGCTAAAATGCTACGAGTTAACGCCACATACTTTTTTTTATATCGCATTTTCTCCGGGGATGCTCGTTGATACCCAGTCTAAACAGGGTGTCCTGAAATTCAAAGTCAAGTGGGTACTGGTACAAATAATTAAAAATAATCTATATCTCTTCTTTCAGAAATTATAAGCATTTATTCCAGTTACTCGCATATATTCAGATTTTCTGTTAATTTCCCGCATAGTCCTTATTAACTATGCCGCCATGCTGCCCCGAGCTACTTTTTTCAGCCTTCTAATAACATAATTATTGTAAGAAAACGGGATTCTTACTACGATTACATGAACTAGTAAGTCGACTAAGCTGTCAGGATGGTATAGGTGCTGGGCAAGCCTACTCCATCTAAAACAATGTCCCAGGCACTGCAGCGCCGAGTGGTCTCTTCACCCATCTAGTGTGAGTGAAGTAGTGAGTGTGAGTATAAATCATCTCATTACGTAGATGCAAAAGGCCTTAGTACGAGGCCTACGAACTACAGAAAAAGAAAGAGGGTTGATAGATTTATCTACGCCTAGGTGTTTGACACTCGAAAAACCATATTCAGTCTACCCGTGACCATGAGTGCCTTCAACCGGTGCCGAAATTTCGGGAATTCAAACAAAATAAATCGTGGTTAAAATCCCGTTTTCTTACAATTATTAGAATCAGAATCAGAATATTTTTTTATTCAATATGCCATAAATAAATTATTTACATTGAACGTCAAAATATTATCTAAAGTAAAAAAAGTATATAAATCAGATCTCTGATCGTTCTTGGAGAAGAAGCATGGTAGAGAAACTCCAAGGATCTCGTGCTTATGTCTAATACCCACGAGAGTTTAAAGAAGCTTGTATAATCCGTGCGGAATCAAAACCTTTTGGACAAAATCAAAAATGACAGTTCTCGAGTAGCGTCAGTAAAAAAAAATTTAGTTCTACTTTCTACCATAGGGTTATGAAATTGGAAATACACAAAAATGTTTAATGTTTGTAATCTAAAAGGATTCAATGTTATTGCATTAATTGAATAAAACGTGATAAAACTCGAGCAGACACCCAAGCACAGAAAACACAAGCAAGTTTCGACGCGAGTTTGCCATAGACAACTAGATTTTGCCGAAATGCTGACGCTACAGGACCGCGAGCTTCTCAGTTCCAAAAGGTATTATGCCATTCTGATCCCGCACGGATTATAATAACTCTTCAAACTCACCGTTCGTTCCAGCTCAAAGAGAACTTCAAGGTGGGCTCCGAGATCTCCATCTCGATCGAGATCAAGCCGCGCAACTCAACCGGCCTGCTGCTGAGCGTGCACGGCCGCAAGGACTTCCTCGTGCTGGAGCTGCTCGAGAATGAGGTCCTGGTGAATGTGGAGAACGGCAAGGGGCCCTTCCACGCCAGCTTCAAGCTCGGGAACAACTTCTCCATCTGCGACGGCGACTGGCACAAGATTCACGGTAAGCGCCCTTGGCATTCTACTGAGGTGAGCCGTCAGAGTAGGCTGCCACCACTTTAGACTTCGTCTTTCGACTTGTTTTACGACTTTGCTTTGTCTTTTGTGAGTCCAGTAAAAATTGTGACTTTATGTGAGTCTAAGCAGCACAAATGTATTTTTTTTTTATAAATTGTTCTGAAGTCATTGAAGAAAATACGCAAAAATTTACCCCCTTATCTCCGAAACCACTGGGCCAATAATTTTGATTAAAATATTAAATAGGTGTTTACCTATTTATTACAGGGAAACCAAAAAAATAAGAAGTCTCTGATATTTATATATAGTAACAAAAGGGTCGATTAGTCAAAATAGGGGCAAACTTAGAAAGTTGGCAAAGTTCGAATAAAAAGTAAGGTTTTAAAAAAAGGGGGCAAATCTCTATAAATACTATGAGAATCACACTAAGGGGGCAAATGCAGAAAGGGGGCAAGACCCGAACAGACCGTTTAAGTATTGTATGTCAGTCCGGAACCATTAATGCGCGAGCCCGACTCGCACTTGGCCAGTTTTTTTTCCTAACGGACCAACAGGTTTTCTGGCCTTCTGGACCATTATTTTCAAAAAAGAAATCGCTTTTAGCGATAAGACCGCCATTTGTACTGTTATTTTTAAATGTTTATTTGTAAAATGTTTTCGTTTGTGCAATAAAGAGTTACTTACTTACTTAATTTCGACATTCGACTTCTGGCCAACTCAAAAGTGTGTGACTTTCAGCGTTTGCCGACTGCAACTGCTTCTAAGCCCTTTCCTTTCGCTTCCAGTGGTGAAGTCGCGTCACGTGGTGTCGGTGGGCGTGGACGGGCACTTCTCGGACGCGGGACTCGGTCAGTCGGGCTCGACGGACACTCGCTTCGGCCTGTTCGTGGGCGGGCACGAGCGGCCGCTGGGCACGGTGCCGGGCGTGCGCTCGCGCCGCGGCTACGCCGGCTGCATCCGGAACATAGTCATCAAAGACGTCAAGGTCTCCTTTTATTTTAATCCAAGTTATTGTGTAGTCAGATAATGAAAGAAATAATCATAGAGAACGCCGATCACGACAGTGGCTCGTGTTTTAAATGAAAAATCAAGGACGGGCCATCACGAAATGGTGTCGTGATCCGCGTACGGGGTAAATTGAGCGCCACGACCCATTATTGTGATCGGCTCTCAAAGTGTTAATACTAACTTTTATTATTTTATATTTATTTTATCGTGTTTATACTTGCATTCACTTCCGCTCGCAATAACACCTTAAGAGCTGGAGGTTGCTGAAAACCAGCGCTAGAAACCATCCATGGTAACCAACACAAAGCTGAGCCCCATTTGCCAAAATTATTAGATATAATTTCTAAACCGATAACCTCTAATGTTAAGTGTTTTTTTAATGTGATATTTTGGTTTTGGCAATAAATAATGTTTTATCCTTATCTTTTCAAGGTCCCCATACCGACGAACGCCGCACACGGGAACGTCCATGTCGGCGTCTGCCCCGTGGACTAAGGAGCCATCATATGTAAAAAATGCGCCACCGATGACAAAAATCGTACGGGGTGATTAGAAACTGTAGTATGAATAGAAACAAGACGTCTTAAACAGTGTCAATAAACAATCAGTTAGAACAGAGACCTGTAGCAGTTGTGTTTCGATTTATACTCCGATTTCTAATCACTCCGTTTTACCCGGTACCTAAATAGTTTCATTTAAAATACACGATCATAAATCTTCGAAAATATGTTAAGATTTTGGTCATTTGTGGCGATAGCCACGCAGGCTTTTCCTTTATAGTTCAAATCATAATTTAATTAAAATAAGAAACACACTTAACCTAGAGTATTTACCCGTGGTATTCGTTAGTGTTACTCTTTACCCGTCTCATAGGATCGTCATTCAACTAAATATTTTCTTTGTCAAATATTTATTATTGTGAATTGAACTATAAATTATCTCACTTTCATTACCCTTCAAATTACAACGGTTTCATAGGTTTATTTTAATTTTGGATTGGGCTTGAAGCCTCTTGTAGCAAGAGTTTGCGAAACCTTTCAATCGCAGCAACAAATACTGTTGAGAGAAACCGTTGTTTGAATTGAGAATTTCACTAAGTAAATTCTGTCACGTTCTTTTGCGAGAAATCTGCAGAGACAGAACGATACTTAAGTGTCTGCTAAGCGAATTTCTCAATTCAGAAATCGGCAGTTAGTCTAACTAAGTTTAGCATAAACTCATAACTACGATACATACGATTTTCTAAGTAAACTTGTTCAATATTGTGCCCTCTGTGACAGCTGTAATACATTTTAAAACCGTCTGCCGGCCGGTATTATAAATTGATAAAGAAACAACGAATCAATATCTACTAAAAAAAAGCATGTAGTATAAGCAGTGGTCAATGTAAATCTTTACAATGTTTTTCGACTGCTGCCTTCAAACGGTTGACGTTGTTTACAGCTAATATAATTAGGCTACTTTTAGATGAGAGGCGTTTAACGCGTGTTTACAACTACATAAATACGCTTTTAAAAAAAACGCGCGTTAGCATGTGTACAGCTTGAATGAAATGCATGTAGTTGAAAACGCGCTTAAGCGCTTGTCATGTTGACCTGGCCTTATCAATTAATAAAACAATCCATATCTCCTGACATCAAATAGTTAAGTTTAAAAATGTAACGCTACTACCAAAGAACAAAACACAACTAATGTCACGTATTTTAAAAAAATATAAAGACTGATAATAATGTTGCTGCCAGTCATAAACCTTTTCAATTGTTTTTGCTAATTTTGTACCGATTATTGCATTTCAATAAAGTTAATGTCCGTAAAAGTAAGTTTTTTTTTTATCAAGAGCTTATACCCTAGAAACAATTTTTTTTGCTGATTTTGTACCGATTATTGCATTTCAATAACAACAAATATTAAAAATCGGTCAAGCACGAGTGTGACTCACGCACCGAGGGTACGTACGTAGGTACCATTGTTTTAAAAATTGTATGGCGTTACGGAACAGTAAGTTCACGAGTCCGACTCACACTTGACCGGTTTTCCATTTAGACAGCGCACATTCGGAACCGCGGCGCTTGTAGTAGCGGGGCCTTCTTGAAGCCACCCCTAGGCCCTAGGCACATAAAACCACTTTATGTGCCTAGGGTCAGAGAGGACTGTAAATTATTAAAATATGAAAAAAAGGAAAACATAGGGACATGACATAAATTGAATGGCATAAACATATTTTTTCTAAAATAATTATATGTTAGTCCTCTTAAAACCGGTTTATTTAGAGGGAAAAAAATAAGTGTATTTTCACAGAACAAGCACACTGAATGTACAGACAGAGGTCCCTTTAAGAACGCCCTGAAGCAGCGTTTTCCCATATAAACGTTGTTCCGGTTTAATTTCTAAACTACAGGCTGGATTTTTCTGAAACTTTGTTTATATCAGTAGATGACCAATACGGAGGTTTGCAAATAGTTTTTATATACTAAAAAAAAAAGCCTGAATGAAATTAGAGCGACGCGTTTTAGCGCCGAAAAAGGTGTTACTTTCAGTTGTTATTTACTTACATTATTACACTGTCTATTGGAGTGGAACTACCTTGGAAACATCAATAATGTATTGTCAGAAAAAAAAGATTTTTGAAATAGCTAATGTAGAAATGGCAGCGGATCTACGAAAAATTTTGGGTAAATAGATCTATTACGGTATAACTACAACTACATACTCGCGAAAGGACACGAACACACGTAGACTCACTTTTCAGATACAGATGCATTTCCTCTCACTTTTCCCGCGCCCCGTCTCGCTCTGGGTGAAACAGCTACAGAAAACAGTGTTTCACGCGCTTGCCCATCGCCGAGTTCCCACGGTCCTGAAGGGGTATCTTAAAACGTTTGAGCTGTTTTAAGAGAACGCTCCGCTGCCCGCTTCGCCGCAGGGGGATAGGCAGACTATTGAAACACATATTTCAACACCAAGAATGACAATTCAAGTTTATTACGTAAAAGTATTTAACAATATTTACACTATTTTACAATTATTTAATTATAGCTATCTCAATCAATATAATACATGATTGAAAATAATATGAATATTCATTCATTCATTCTGGCTGGCTCAGCGACCCAAAGTGGATCTTGGCCTGCGCAACCAAAAGACGCCAGCTCTCCCTGTCCTGCGCTAACTCCCTCCAATAATATGAATATGGTATAAAATAATAAAATTGTCTAAGGGCGTGCTGGTGTCAATAAAAGAGCTTTTCAGCTCGATGCTGTAGAATGCGAACTTACGTGTTATCATTATTAACTCTTTTAAAATGAGATCTTTGGCTAAAGCATCCTCAAGTAAAATTTTTATTTGTTTTTTTTATGTACAATCAATATGGATGCAACAGACAAGACGACCACAAAGCATAGGTATACAACTTTGGATTCAGAATTGAGAATGTTAATGTTCGGTTTCTTCAGATTATAATCTGAAGAAACCGAACATTAACATTCGAGCGAGCAAACAAAGGCCACACAGGGTAGTCGACCATGTCAGAAAGTGGTCATCAATTTAAAAATATGTCGGTGTGTAAGAGTGTATCGTAATACATGATTAAAATTATTGTACTCGTTGACATATTGAAGCCAAAACAATAAAACAATTATCTTATGGCTAGACTTTGATAATTCCGAGTTAAAATGTATTTATAGCTAATAACAATTATGCATTTAAATATTAAGATTGATAAGATACACAACATTATTTACAGCAGTTTATCCGTAGAAGATGGTTTGGAATGGAATATAATATTAATAGACTCCACTCTTTCTCTCCCAACTTATTGCAGCTGAAACTAGGTTCCCGACTCACACATATTTGGCAAAGGACCCTATCACAAATGGTAACTCCGAAAGACTATAATATTTGTTTACAGCAAATAATTTCCCCCTTAAAAGTAGCCGTAATTAATAAGTACGGCCAAGGACACGCTAAAATACCCCGTGGTAGCACTTATTGCGCGCGGCATAAGTGCGTATATCGAAACAAGAAGGGTTATCATACCGTTTCGTTAACTGTATTGTACAATAATTTACATTCAGCTGTTACTGTGTCACGCACACCATAATATAATGTTCTCTTGACACGCTGCAATGAAAATTGTCTCCATGATTTAATAAAATTGTGTTTCGTGGTCGCAAAGATGCACAAAATTATTGATTTCATTATGTATATTAAATTATTCAGTGATTAAAATACAACCCAGTCGGGTGTACAGTCAACTCTATTAAGCCTTTTAAAGGACCCGCCACGTCATATATTGAACTTTACCGCGCTGTTTCACTGCGCGACCTAAGTGCGCGAAATGTCAAATTCAACCCCAAATAAGGGCGAATTTGCTTTGTATCTCCCCAAGTAAATCGAGCTGTGTAGACTCTAAAGCAATCAAGAATAGACGTAGAGGTCGTGTAATCCAAAACTGGACGCACCGCCATCGCATACTCACACGCTTGTGATAAGAGCTTCTACTCGCGACTCGGCGCGCATTTTTTGTTTTGAACATCTTCGGACGCCTATTTCGCGATAGCCACTGGCAAATCTCCGTGACAATGGCAAGGCTGATCCGAAGGACTTTTATTTACCAACAGTTGACGAGCTCACTTCTCGACACGAACACGTTTTAAAAAGCCAAACTCATTTCCCAGCAATAATTTATCGAAAAAGTACTTTGTTTTGGTGTCTAGCACTAGCGGATTAAGGGGGGGCTAAGGGGATATCACACTACGGGCACACTAGCGCCACCAATAAAAAAATAAAACATTTTCTTGGATGCACTTTTTGTAAAGAACGCTCAAGTTCTAGGCTTCAAGTTATCAATCATGTTTTTATCCCAGATTCTATAGAACCTATAAAAATCTGCACCAGTCAAGAAAGACCGCGAAAATAAAGAATTAAAACCGGATATGAAAACTTGCAATTGCATAAAAAAATATATCTAAAAATAATAATAACATTTTTATTGACGGCACTAACTAGTGTGCCTATACCGCCACCTTATAGGAATATCAGACTATTCACCCTTTCTCAATTTATGTCTTTAGCAACACTCACCCGTTACAACAAAAACAATCAATTTGTCCTCTATGCGTTCCTAAACCATTGATACCTGATGAAACATTAAGGTGTTCTGAGAACGCCCGCGAGGGTTTCTGGCCCAAAATGCTAATACCAGTAGTCGAAAAATAAAAAAATTAAAAACATTTAGATTGAATGAAACTGAATGAAACAGAACTGGACCTTTCACTCGAGTGGACGTTCATCCGGGTGAACGTTCACTCGATTTAATGTTTAAGCGAGTGAACCGTCTGATTCATGATTTACATGATTGAACTGTAACCAATTTACTGAACCGGACTTTCGACGATAAACATGATGGATTGATGTTGTTGTGAGTCGGCGTGGATTGTCGGCACGGAGCGCAAACACTCGATTTGATGACCTCCCCAGTCCTTCTTTTGACAATAAGTTGAGCAGTATGGCGTGCGGCGACACAGGGAGCATTCCGCCGATGCATCGCGGTTGCAGTTCGCGCACTGAAACAGAAACGGTTATTTGTCATGAGAGGATGTAAAACTATTGTTTGCAACGAATGCTTGTATTGAAAATCGAGCTAGCAAATGTTTAAAAAAAACAACCTGAGCGTAGCGAGATATTCAGAAGCACGAGATGCAATTAATATTGCATCCGTGCGAAACACACAACTTTTCATCTCACAGAGCGAGAAAAATAATCAAGCAAGCCGCGTTTTCACGGCCTTAGTAAACTATGATGAATTGAGCCATCCAAGTCAGCTAAGGCTTCTGATTGGTCATTTTAGTGACGTGACGTAGTTCTGTAATAAAAACAACCAATCAGCCAGCCTTACCCTACTTTGACTACGCGTTCTGCGTCAAAGAGTTATTAAAACCGTAAAAACGCGGCTTAAGTTATAGCCCAATCGATAGACGGTTTTACCCTACAAAAAGTCCGGTAGTTCTAGTTTTTTGGTATGTTGTATAGGTCGTTAGAGTTAAGAGAAATCCAAGTTTTATTCACCCTGTGCTTAGTCCGCAATCTTGGAAAAACCAAAAATAAATGGCGCTTTTTTAGTATTTCGTCTAAAGCTACTTTTCAGTGCACTTGAATGGTGAAGATCTGATGAATAACTTCAGAGATGGAGAACATTAACCCTCAAAGGACGGCAGCAGGTCACTCGGAATCAGTGCAGTATCTTAATAACAGTGTACCTATTCACCAGCGATTGCAAAACCTAACCAGTCTCATGAGAACTTCGAAGATGGAGAACCGAACTTGAAGTCGTGTTTTTGTAATTATTATAATAATTAACTGTTTCAGGCTTCAGGAACTTGAGGATGTCCTAGCTCTATGTATCCTGTCTGAACTTCAATAAAAATGCGAAGGGTTTTTGCTATTTTACCTTCAACGTCGTGGATTCTATAAATAACGCTTCCCACTGCTTCCAAGTATCTAAAGGTGAAGGTCGCCACTTGGAGTAATATATTTTTTCAAATGAATTTATCTCCGTTACTTACACCGTTATAGAAATAGAAAAACTTACTAGTACTAAGACACAGGGGATTTAGTGCTTTGATTATGTTTTTGGGCTTTCTGAAAACAAGATTGAAAACATTTTTAACGATAGAATTTTATTTAATTGAATGGAATCACCATAGAAGCTCGAAGTACTAAAAATCTTGGGGATCGTTATATGCGCGACCGTTGGTCGGGCTTTTACAGTAATAATACGCTTAATCGTCACTTGACGGTAAAATAATATGTAAAAGTCGTGTAATCATACCTTTCTCACCTTTTTAGGTTCAGCATCCTCCATGTTGTGCAGTGAGGCCTGCTCGGCGTCCACCTGGGCCTCCACGCTGGCTGCCAGCAACGCTGATGCCCTCTCCTGTTAGAAGACAACACATACAAGATGTTACAAAAGATCCTAACTCTTTTTACAGCGTAACAGCACCTGCGGGGGGAGCATGACTTTTATCGAGGCGGATTTATCCAACAAAATGGCGGTTTATCAGCATTTTTGACGTCTATAGTGGGTTATATATCGCTCTCGACGACTTTTAACCCACTATAGATAGACGTCGAAAATGCTGATAAACCGCCATTTTGTTGGATAAATCCGCCTCGATAAAAGTCATGCTACGGGGACTGGTGATAGGGATGGCAATTTTTTTTTTTGTTTGCGCTATGACATTCCGTTGATTTTTAAATTAATAAAATGTGAACTCTGTAGGGGGAGTTTTATTTATATATTGTATTCATTGACTTGCACAATTTTAACAATTCAAAGCTATGCAAATCCACCTACACACACAAACATATTTTTAAATTTGAGCTAATACCAAAAACAAAAAAAGTTATGAAATAATATAAATTTTGTTTTATAACATAAAATTGTTTTTTTCAATATTTTTTTACAGCATTAACATTTTGTTGACCAGTAGGTTACATCCTGAGAAAAGAGTCAGGATGTTATGTAACACGTTGTATGTAGTCGTCAGTTAATCCTCCCTTTGGTGAAAACAATACAAATATAACATACTCGTATGTATTGAAATGCTTTTTTTAAACTTTCTTGGTTACAGGACATAATTAATTTAAGAAAACGATTTAGTAATATTTGTTGAGATTGTGAGTATTGTGAAGTGTGGTGGCGCGGCCCTTTCGTAGAATTTAAGGAAGAAGAATTTATTTAGTGCGATGTAAATCATATAACGTGCAACAGATCTGTTGAAAGAGTGCACAATCCAAATTAAAAAAGAAAACACCGATTAACGATACCTTTGATTCGCGGAACAGCATTTTTTATATAGTTTTTGCATTACTGTTTTAATCTGAAAGCTTTATAATGTTTTTTCTATCATTAGTCTGGATTAAAATAATAAAAGAGAATTTTCAGACTGCGGTTTTTTTTTTTTTTAGTATAAACTCGTGATTTCGCTGCGTAGATAACCAAATTAAGGCCCCCACAAAGGCGCGTTATTGCGTTTGCGTTAGTGAGATATCTGTTTTTAGTACATTTTGTATTAGGATCGCCATGGAGTTACACACTGCTGCGGTAATAACGCCGCAAAGTTCCTAATACAAAATGTACTGATAACAGATATCGCAGTAACCGATATTACGACCAGTAAAAACGCACCTGTGTGGTTGGGAGCCTTAATGCAGGGTGGAATGAGACCGTTAACCGTTATAGGAAAACGTTCCTATAGGACACGGGGCACCATCCATAACTTTTTGATATATTCGGAATGGCTTACGAATTTGAAGGGTAAACATAAAAAACAAAGTTTATCCAACTCACCTGCTCTAGCCGCTCCATCTGGCGAGCGCTGACCGTCCGGACATCTTCAACGCACTGCTTGAGGTCCCCGGCGACGCGCAGCAGCGTCTGGCTGATGTCCTCGAGCCGCTTCATCACACCGCTCATCTCGGGAAGGCCTGCGACAATGTTTTCAGCCAATGAGGGCTACCGCGCTCAGGCTTGCCGCTAGGGGCGTTGGTGTAGCGCGAGGTTCAAAAATGTTTTGTAAGTATGGGCTACGCGGGTTTATTTCTACTTAGAATAATGTTGTTAATATTTTGCCATTAATTATGGCAAATTATTATTATTAATTATCAATACATTTATTTAAAATTTTAAAAATTCATACTTTTTGTAAGTAGTCTTACCCTATGTGTGAGTAGTTGAAATAATAATGAATAGTTGTGGTCTAACTACTGCTTTGAAACAGCTTTATCGTTCGGTTTGTTTGAAAATGTGTTTTATTAGTGTTATATGATTTTTTTACGTAGGTACTGTAACGAGGCAAACCTCCGTGGACATACTGGCCGATTAGGCTGTCGAGATCGAAATTGGAAGGCGATCAAGAAGTGCAGACGTTTTGTAGAAAAATCGATAGTCTAATGTTAGGTAGGGGCCGACACGGTCAAAGAGAAATATAAAAAATATTTGAAAAGACAAGTATTTTATATTAATAGATAGAGTGTAGGCTCTACAGTACTTAATAAAATTTAAGAAATATCTAACTCTAACAACAAGAGCTATTTAATAGAAAAGTATTTTTGACATCTGAAAACGGGTAATTGGCTGAGTGGATTTTTAGCGAACTAGGCGTCAAAGGCGTCTTGAGGTTTCAAACTCTTTAAAACAGCAACTATAACTATTTAATTATCCTTTCCCTCTACATGAATATGATCTCTGCAAAAATTCGGATAGATTAAATAACACCTAATTAGCCATCGATTTCGATGATTATTTAATTACTCATGTTTACCTACAATTTGAGTTACGTTTCATTTGCGCCGGGCCTGGTTTTTTATACATCATGAGCACTCTCCTTTCATGAAGATCCGATCAACGATACTCGCTCAAGTTATCGTCGAACGAACATTCATATACTACATACATACAAACATACAAGCGCCGGATTGTTCCAGTAGAGTCGGAGAATTTCTCTCGCTTCACTCGCTCATTCAAAAAGTTCCTCTGATTTCTTTGGTGATTATATTCTGCATAGTATAATGACAGAAAAAAATAGGTTTCTACTCGTTTATGTAGCCTCTAAGTAAAGAGTCCCACTGCTGGGCAAAGGTCTACCCTTCTTTTAATTTAGTCCTTCGTCTACAGGATGCAATCGAATTCGACAGCGGAACTTTAAGTAGGCTGTCTACTGATCACTAGAAACAACTTGTAACAGATATAATCCGTGCGGGATCAGAATGGGATAATACCTTTTGGAACTTAGACGCTCGCGGTCCTGTAGCGTCAGCATTTCGGCAAACTCTAGTTGTCTATGGCAAACTCGCGTCGAAACTTGCTTGTGTTTTCTGTGCGCGTGGATGTCTGCTCGAGTTTTATCACGTTTTATTCAATTAATGCAATAACATTAAATCCTTTTTGATTACAACCATTAAAGATTTTTGTGTATTTCCAATTTCATAACCCTATGATAGAACGTAGAACTAACATTTTTTTTACTGACGCTACTCGAGAACTGTCATTTTCGATTCAGTTCCAAAAGGTATTATCCCATTCTGATTCCGCACGGATTATAACAAAACAATTGGAGCGAATAAAATAACAGATGTTCCAGCGCGCGGTAGTCGCTCCTCTTAACACCTGTATATTTTATTTGGAACATTGAGATTTGTGAATAGTCTCCTCTCTTAAAAATAATCGTTGATCCAGTTGATTAAAAACGCAGTTAGCTACTCTCTTATTACTAGTTGAAGAAGCAAATAAGTCGCATTTATGAATTATGTATTTTGTGAAGCGTCACACTCACAATTCAGTGTTATAATAAATTCGCGTTTGTTTATTATGTAAATCTGATATAGCATGGCTTTACATCGCCTTTGGTACATAACCTTTTTTACTTATTGTAAGTTTGTTAGTTCAAAATACATCCGCTAGTGCCGGATATGCAATCGCTTAGGAGCATTTCATTAGGAACGTTCATTAGGTCCCAAAGTGGTCGGAAAACTCGGAAATCGGCATAGCGTTCGCCTTGCATAAACATAATACATACTTGAACAACATAGTTCATCATTACAATGCCTTCGGCGATCTTTTAGCGAACGGACAGGGTTGCACTTGCACTCTTTATGCCACGACATCAACCACCAGTCAGTTTGAGAGTGACAAGGTATTTAAATCATACAGTCACTACACTCCTATACCTCCCCTCCAGAAGGGCAAGCGGAGACACCGACTCATAGTTTAGCCGGGCAGCCTGTCGCTATACCCACACGCTACCAGGTGTCTTAGTCCGCAACGCAGTCTTTCTATAACCTGTGCAAAAAGCACTAACAACTTTAACCACAACCTTACAGAACAAGGGCGCTCGACAATTCACTGTACCAAAGTAATCTAAAATTCTTTAATTAAGTTTATTTAATTCGCTCGCATACTTCTAGAAGAGGTTTCCCACTAGGATTTCGCGATCGGAAATGAGTTCCATTACAATTTGCTAGTCGGTAATCATAAAAAGTGGTAATCCATTCGCATCGCATCGGGGCGGGCACAAGCCTAATCTGAATGCTTTTCAATACTAAACTAATAAAAATGCTAGAGTAAATTCACGGTGCAACATAAAATAAAATAAAATAGATAATTAGAATCGAATCATTTGTAAGCAAACAATACGAGCTGAACACCAGCCAAAACTTCGGTCGCATGGATATAGGAGTTTTGTTTTTAGGTCAGTATTATTTAAATTGCACATTCACTTTATCCGATACTCGTAATTCGGAAGGCAAAGTTTTTTGTTCGAAAGTCCGTTACTGGACCAAAATAAAAAATACTGAAATTAGTTTCTCAATATTGTCTAAAGATAAGATTAAGCCAATAACGGACTTTCGAACAAAAAACTTTGCCTTCCGAATTGGCATTCTATTTCGTATTTATAACATCAGATAGGAAGCAGTCGTTTTATCTATAGTCCATTAATTAAAGTATAGCTTTGATGCACTTTGAACGGTGATATGATCAAAATTATCGCTTAGCAATTTTTTTATGTACAGTTTTGCGTGTCCCACTGCGGGGCAACTACCTCTCCTTGTGTTCGTGTTATTGTGATAAAAAATTAAGCTGGTTTTGAACCCATGGCTTTTGGCAAACCATACTAGCACTAGCAACACCTTTATTGCTTCTTTCAGCATGGGTTCGCGCTTTTAGCAGCATTTACTTCACTTTACAATTTGGCACGTCTTTCATACAGGCTATTCATTTGAATACCTTTAAAAACATCACTATGGTAAATTATGAGGGATATTTAAGGCGCGGTCATCGATCAACGGTCATCGGTCAAGATAAATTATTTAGCTTTTCGCTTGCATGCATAATTTATGAAGATAAGTCGATAGTTCGCAGAATAAGTACTTTGCGCCAAACATTGGGTTCACTTAGAAGCTTCATAATAATATGACAGAACGCTTAACTACTAATATGATAAACTTATGGAAGTTCATCACTTCAATAACTTCAACGAAACGAAAAAGAAACCACTTTCAAGAAAAAATACAAAGGCATTTTCCAAATGGCAAAACTTTTTGTTTGCGTCACAAGCGTAAGGTCCCACTATGACTAGTTTTTTCAGTGAGGTACTACCTACATTTGTGAATTTTCATTAGCAATACCACACGCTAAAGCGAAGGAAAACATCGTGAGGAAAGCTGATTTTCTTGTTGGCTCCACACATTTGTTAGCTACCATAGGCCGATTCGGCAGGTAGGATGGGTTAAGTGCTGGGCAAGCCTACCACATCTAACATCCCCAGGTACTGCAGTTTCCGAAACGTCACTTCATTAATAACTACTTATTCATCATAATTCTTAGCATTTTCAATGCAAATCATCTCCTTTATTTATGGAGGTGATCTGCAAGCTTCATGGTTATTAAAACTAAATTAAAACTAACCAAATGACCATTCACTAGTAACATCTTAAGACCAAGATTACAGTAATCTACAAGCTTCATCGGTATTAGTACTAAAACCAAATTAGAACTTGCATACTGCTTGTTCTCATCTCCATTCGCTAGTAGCATATTTCAAAAATTTGAATGAACACAGACACACCACACCTTACAAATAATACAATAAATATCACAAGGAGCCAGCGAACCATTAGCTATGGGTAACACATACAAATTGTACCTTTAAAATTTTGTTTACTGAAGAAAATACTTTGCTCTTATTTACAAAATAAAATTTCTCTTTTAATTAGAAGCCATTGCTTACTTATTTCTGAATGCTCCATAAACATGTATTTATTTTTTTAGGTAAGACAGCCAAAGCACAATAAAAATTTAATACTTTCGCTTGAAGCTAGCAAAAATTTTATAAAAAAATATAAATTAACCATACTATTCCCGATAGGAATTTCAATTCGCTATGGCACACTAAATCATAGGTTCCCAACCTTTTTTTGTCTACTGCCCACTTTAAGAATAAATTATCGAGTCGAGAGCTCAGTCGGTGTCTAAGAGTCTTCCTAGCTAGGTAGATGAAATTATAAATCGACCCCAAAGCCCTACACAACGCCCCCTTTTTTTTCTGGGTCTCTTACCGCCCCCCTTTAGGCCTGCAGCGCCCACAAGGGGGCGTTATCGCCCACGTTGGGAAAGACTGCACTAAATCAATATTAAGCAAATGTGAAAAATCATTAGTAAAAAATTATCTCTTAAAAAAACAAGTCGCTTTGCACAATACTAATTAAAATGTTACCAAAGTACAATACACTTTTATCACATTTAACATTTGTATCCTTGTGTTAATTTAAGCTACATTATGGGGGCGCTTAAAAGAATCACATTTTCTACAATGGATATCATTTTGGTTTTAAATTGTTTCAGTTGTGTTGGTTCTTTAGGATGCCCCAGTTTAATATAGATCCTCAAACATGGCCTTAGTATTTAATTGTTATCATTCAACAACAAATGACTTTTCAAAGCACCTAAGCACTCATTATACCACTGAAGTCACCCATCCACAGACTGACCTCGCCCATAGTTGCCCAACTTTGCCAATCGGTTATGAGTGGCTCGTCAAATAATCACTTAAAAGATGCATCAATATAAATACAGGACGCACATAATATAGTTAGATAAACTACTTTGACAATATTACCTGATGATACGTCCGCAGCATTTTCAGCTTCAGCATTTTCAAGAATACTATAATCAGCATTTGATTCCAGGCCTTCCGCTAGTGTTTGCCATGCTTCTTTTGAGTGACTATTGTTGCTGTTCTGATGTATATTGTCCACATCACTCTCCTCAATGCTGCCGTCTTGTTTCAACTTTGGTTTTTTGTCCTCCAAGTCTTGGTGTGTCCGTCTTTTCCTTTTGTAGGGTGTGAATAGACGGATGGGGCCCATCGCTGGAATAGAAATGACAGAATGTTACGCCAGAAATACAGCTGTAGAGATATTTTCAGCTACTTGGACCGAGACAGGATGATTGCAACCAAACAAAGCGCGACTAACCTGAATGATCATCACAGCAGGCGCCGCAGGTGCAACTCGTTGCGTGTGGCGTGAGGATACCTTCATCAATCAGCGCCTGGATGCTGCGGCCGCCAAAACGGATCGAGCGCTTCCAGTCCTTGCTGGAGGCGCGGCCGCACAGCGCCTCGAACTCACTGGGAGTGTACCAGTCCGTGCCAAACTTGATGCAGCGGCCGCGCCCGCCGGAGCCGAACCGTTGCTTGTGCAGCTCCGCCGACGTGTTCTTGCAGCGCACGGGCAGCACCGGCATGGCGGCTGTCTCCTCCCAGCTGCGCGTGCTCATGCTCCGGCCCGACGGCGCGCCCTCCCCGCCGCCGGCGCCGCCGCCGCTGCTCGCGCGCCCGCCCGCAGGCGAAGAGTTCTGAATCACTATATGCGTCGCTTTGATGTCCTCACTGACCGGCGAACCCGATATAAACCCGTTGTCCACACACAACATAGGCTTGAAATGCGGCAACTGGTCTGATGTGATGACATTGAACGTCGTCCCGGCGATGAGGGTGCCCACAGGCAGGGACACGGGCACTGTGACGACCCCATTTGAGTCGCTAGAGAGTCTTGCGGTCTTGATGTTGGTTGCCAAAACGCTGCCATCGCTACGCTCGCCTTCGTGTTCGCTCGCCGAGAGCGGGTCGCCTTCGGAAATTTCCGGTATCACGACATCGTCCGAACTTCGATTCTCCGCCATGGCTCTTTTTCGCCCGCCCCGGGGTTCCCCTTTGAACGACTTCGTTTTGGATGTTTTACATTAACTTGTGTGACAATTTTTTCCACGTAATAATACGCAGATTTTGCTCATATTTCGATAAATGTCCTGTCCGCCATTAAAATTACACATTCGAAATTAGAACATATAATACTATCACTATTTATTCATTCATCTCTCAAACATTGACCTCTATTTCCTATCTGGCTGGACTGGCCCACAACAGGGTGGCCATGTTAGCTAATAATGAATGACCGATTTTCTGACATCTCGTGAGTTGTAGTTCCAAATTTGCAACTAGATGTCACTGACGAAATGTCATTGTGTAGATCCACCATGACAAAACTTATTGAGCTGAGTTAGGGCGCATTTATATGACACGAATTGTTTCACACCACACGGCGACCGCTCAGGGTCCACGCGGACGAAAAATAAACTATATTTAGTTAGCAGCTTCGTCAGCTACGAAAATTTTCATCTCGTTTGTCTGAGCGCTTAAGCCTCGCGTCCACTAGGCGGATCGGGGCGGAGCGCAAAAAATCCGCCTGCCTATAATTTGTATGGAAGTGCGTCCACTAGCGGCGGATCGATACGCGCCGGGCCGCAGCGCGCCGGAGCGCAATATTTTTGCGCCCCGATGCGCCTAGTGGACGCAGGGGCAGCAGCATGCTCGAGCAGCATGTGAATGCGCGCGCGCGTGTTAATAGTGTTGCCATTTATACAGGGTGGCCCAAACATAGACGTCAAGCGAGAAAATCTAGATAGCTGACACCGAGGGCTATCCGAATCACCCCCATGAATGTTCAGCCCTTTTTTTTGGCGTTTAGAAGTTATGAGGCTATAAGGGTTTTTTTTTTTAAACCTAGCATTGGATTT
Source organism: Zelleria hepariella (assembly GCA_949319315.1). Taxonomy (NCBI): domain Eukaryota; kingdom Metazoa; phylum Arthropoda; class Insecta; order Lepidoptera; family Yponomeutidae; genus Zelleria; species Zelleria hepariella. The sequence continues at coordinate 27,568,367 of OX439379.1, forward strand.
TATTTTGTAACTTTTTTTTCTTTTGACTTTTCAGTGATATTTTTTATTTTTTAGGGTCTCAGATAATTTATCTATTACCAACAAAAAATAATGATCAGCTATGGACTTCTAGAAATTACCGCAATTTTGGTCCAAAGTCCAAAAATGTTGTTTTCGAGAAATCGTCAGTGAAATTGTTAGGATGGAGAAAAAATTTAGTAGAGGTCTGAAGGACTTACTTTTAATTTCAAAAACTTTTCCAAAGTCTTAGTGCTTAGAATAGTACAAAAAACCTGCCACTTTATGGGACTTTTATTCAAGTAATTCGCGATCAAAGTTGAAAAACTGGAGTTGGAAGAAATTTTATTTCAATAGATACAGGGCCCTTAGCCTGTAACGCAATGGCGGGTCAATGGCGTCCCGGCAGAAGGACAAAATCGGGCTCTCCTCGTTTTTCTCCTACAACCAGAGAACTAATCCTCTAGAATTAGAATCAAAATATTCTTTGCTGTACTACAAAAACATTAAAAGGACAGACAGCGTTAGCAAATCGTAATTGAAGTCGTCACCTGACAGCCCATTTTGGCACAGGCATTGTGTTACAGGCTAAGGGCCCTGGTCTCCCTAGTGCAGGCACCACCTCCCACAATAATCTATGTAACTGATACCCTGTAATTCTCGCCTGTTTTATTGTTTTATTCTGAAATAAACGATTTTTTATTATTAAAAAAATATTATTATTTTAATTGATTTTAGTTTATTCGGACAAAAATCATCGCAGGTAGGATTAATATCGCCTGTCAGCACGGTCTGCATTCGAAATTCACGGAAAAAAAAACAACGATAAAAGATTTTTATTTTTACGTGATTTTTTTTTCAACATTTGAATTTTAAATTATTTTATTATCGAATTTACTTACAAAAAATTATGAAAAAAAATAATGTAGAATAAAAAAATTAAAAAAAAATTGAAAATTAAATTAGGATTTTTTTATTATTTTTCCGTGAATTTCGAATGCAGGCCATGCTGACAGGCGATATTAAGCCTACCTGCAATGATTTTTGTCCAAATAAACTAAAATAAATTAAAAGCTATTGAAATAAAAAAAAAATCAACTCCAGTTTTTCGACTTCGATCGCAAATTACTTGAATAAAAGTCCCATAAAGTGACAGGTTTTTTGTAATATTCTGAGCACTAAGGCTTTGAAAAAGTTTCTGATATTAAAAGAAAGTCCTTCAGACCTCTACAATTTTTTTTCTCCATTCTAACAATTTCAGCTACAGTATTGTAGCGACATCTAGTTCTTTTTTGTAAACCTCAACTGACATTGAATATCCAGTCCAGTGGTGTTTTCTTTTTTTTAATCACAGAGTAAGTTTCAAGCTGTCAAGCTTGTCAAAGCAAGCTCGGTGCAGGCTAAAGTGACTTTTTGAAACAGTTATTTCTGAACGCTTCCAAAACTATTGATTTTTTCCGGCGGCCATTTTCTACGCAATATTATCCCTAAAAATTAAGAATGTCATTATCCCCATAGTTTTTGTTCTGAATTATATAAACATTTACATTAGTTCGTACTATTTGCGTCACTTTCCCGGTTTCCTGTTTGCTGTTGTGAACAACTATCAAAACAAAAGGAGGGAAATAAATAGGGGAAATTGAAAACTTGTAAATAGAATACAACTTGTTCACCGTGTAAAATAATAATCAAAGTTCTCCTAAGATGTGAATTTTCTGGGTCTTCGCCAAGTCTTTCTTACTTACATAAATAATCATCTCCCAACCTGCGACTTGCGAGTAAATAATTACAATTCGTTTGAGAAAATGGAAGAACTGCGATCTCGTCACAAGTCTATTCAAAGTGCAGCCCATCACATCGCCTTGGAATGCATCAATTCGCAGGTAAGTAATGTTTCATCTAGTTTTACCAATAATTCGAGGTCCACATCACATAAATTAATAATAGCCTAAGCCCTAGGGTACATGAGTAGAGGGTTGGTGGGTCAAGTTGGGGGCGGGGAGTTTGCTTTGGTGGGGGAGCTATAGGAGGCCTATTAGCGATATTTCGTTGACTTTTCTTTACATATATTGAAAAAAATTTGGACAAAAAAGACAAAAAGCCAACTAAATTGAAAACGGTGCATTTCCCGGCACCAAGTCTCAGGACTTTTTTTCTCCCTAAGACCAACCCAATCCATTCCCGGTAAAAAATATCACATTCTCTGCCTATATGGCCCACAACGCTTCACCCCAACTGCAGTGTTGCCTTGATGTTAGGCCATGAAAGTTTGGTGCATGAAAGTTACAACGCAGGAACCAATTTCACTCTTCTGCTAACTGAGTTGCTGGCAAAATAATACTAGTGGTTCGCCCCGAACTATGAACTCGCGACCCCATATCTCAGCAACCCCTCGACCGATTTGGCTCATGTTCGAACTTAAAAATTCTCTTTACGTCATTTACCAGAATACCAAATTTCATGACGATCCGACTAAATTTACTCAAGTTATCGTCGAATGAACATTCATACATACATACAAACATACATACATACATACAAACGCCGGATTGTTCAACTAAATGTGTGTCAAACAGCTGGCAGAGTAGTGTTGACGTTGGGGTAGATAGGGGAAAACAAGTGCTATTTAGTGGCGGAGTAACTTGCCCATGGTGGTAGCTATACTCTACAAAATAATATGCTCTACTCTACAAAAGATAACTACATTGGTCATAGTAGCATAGTTAGTACACTACCAGGCAATTTTGTAGTTCATTGGTCATAGTAGCATAGTTAGTACACTACCAGACAAAGCACTAACCTGTGCTAGGGAACATTTTAAAGATTTATTTTAAGTTGAAAAAATTCGCTCGGGACAGGAATATTGACATCCCCCATCCATTAGACGAGACCAGTTGAAGAAATTCGCATCAACAGTTACTTGGCTTGGTAGCTTACTTGGTAGAGCGCCTGCATGATACGCAAGAGGTTGGAATGTAAGTCCAGTCCCAAGCTAATTTTTTCAACATAACATAATAATATAATAAATCTACCTTGCTACTCTACCGCTTACTCTGCATACTCATGTACCCCAGGATTTATTTATTGGCTATCTATTTGCAATTTATGGGAATATATGCTGTACTTTGATAAAGTAAGAAAAATATTGGCAATGTTATTGTAATATTTTTGATTTTCAGATGCCAAATACAATAAAACTACGAAGAATCACAAAACGCTCTACTATCTAAGCAGCCCATCACAGATGGAGTACAAAGTACCAAATTGATTTTTAAATTCACAGCTTTGGGCCAGCTGCAGAGTCAACTAAACTTTGAAGCTGTCCTTTGTATCTTCACAGTGTGTCTGTTTTTATAGTTGCACTTAACACCTTGTATTGGAAGCCTAGTTTATTAATGTTACGGGTTTGCTAGCATTGCAACAAAATATTACGGTTTTTGGTGTCTAAAAGGCCGAATTAAACCCATTGGATATAAAGCTTAAGGGGGACACTTTCTATCTTTCACTTCAACTAGACACAAATACTCAAGATGACTGCTAGAACTCTGGACCAGGACCATCATAATGGTTCATCTTTCGCGCCAATACCTAACACTACAGAAAAATATGTGCCAAACCAACACTGATCAACTCTCTTACCCTTAATTGGCCAGAGGTAATATACAATTTTCATTGGTCTATTCCAAAGCAATAGAGTTCAATTTAAGGGTGGACGATAGTAACTTGGCGGGAAATTCAAAATTTTCACAGTTTTTTACTTTTTGTAGTTAAATTGAGCTATTTTTGTTCAGCGATTTTTCGTTTGCGGCAATAAAACAGTATTCTTTTCATTATTTTAAACAACAGAATAACTATAATTCAGCCGATTATGTGTTCTGGTCTACGAAGCAGTGGCACTGCCCAAAATACTTGTCGTGGATCAGAACACATAATCGGCTGAATTATTGTTGTTCTGTTGTTTACAATAATGAAAAGAATACTATGTTATTGCCGCGAACGAAAAAAAGCTGAACAAAAATAGCTCAGTTTAGCTACAAAATGCACAAAAAACTGTGAACATTTTGAATTTCCCGCCACGCTGCTATCTTGTATACTGGGTTAACACAATCAAAAGTAATTTTCCATCAGTACTTCTTTTATCCCCTTGACACTATCAACTCAGCAGTGCAAATATCTCGTCGCAGTAGACCACAGCATTTATAAGCAAGGCTCAATTGTCGTTTCACAGTACGGTTCGGTTTTCCCACACATGTCTGTTCACGGACCCACGGCAGTCGGCGCACGGGTCCCCGTACCATGTCCACCCTTACCCCTCCCCAGTCCGCCTCCAGCATGCCTTCAACGCCCCGCAGGCGCTCGCCAGCCCCAAGATGTTCCACCCCAAGGGGCTCAAGGCGCACCTCGTGAGTATACCTTCACCTGCATTCTTAAAGGCTCACCACACAGGCGCGTTTTCATCGGTGGATGCGTTATTTATTGCCTTATCTGTTTTCAGTACGTTTTGTATTAGGATGGCCATGGAGCACCGAACTAAATCCCATAGAATCCGCATTACGTATAAAAAATCACAATAAAACTTGTCCCCACAGAAACAAATGATATCAGCAATAGAACGATACGAAACATCATTTCGACCATACGTCTAATATGCGAATGTCAACCTTGTTGCATTAGTGTACAGTTTTACATTACGAACAAATAAGCTCCCAAAGGCAATTTGGGCATCTATTTTTCCAGACAAATTTCAGAGTTCTATTGAAGTTTCTATTGTTCGAAGCCATGGAGTCACACACTGCTGCGATGATAACGCTATGGCCTTCCTAATTTAAAATAGATAACGCAATAACGCATCCGATATTATCGACCGATAAAACGCGCCTGTCTGGTGAGCCTTAAAACTTACAATACGTGCAACGAAAACAGAGACTTGATGCACCACGTGGTTTGACATGCGCTGTGACGATCTAAAGGTCTCTTTAGCGGCATGAGGTCTGAGCGCGGGACGGGGCCGCGCGTCATCTGGGAGTCGGAAAGAGTGCGGGTGACGCGGTCAAGTCTCTTCTTTCGTGGCGCGTTTTATACAAGGCTCACACACAAGGCTTTGCTGCAGCGCCCATGCGATTTTCGACGTTGGTCGGGCCCTCGATTTCCCCGAGGCTCTCTAACTTTTAGAGGCCCTGGTCTTGACTGTACTTCTCTAGTTACTCTCTCTTCACCTCGAACGACGGCTAAGGCGTCGCTCACAAAAAAGTTGCTTCCCTCAAAGGTGCTTTTGTGTTGCTTTTTTGTATGTTTTTTTTTTCTATTATATCGCGGTTTTACTCACTAGTAATTTGTCGGTGTAGCCGACTAGTTTCGATTCTCATTCGGAGACCTTCTTCATGGAGAACGAGACGGCCCTCGCGACGCCGCGGCTAGTCTCGAACTGCGTTTGAGTAGCCGCTGCGCGCGCGCCGAGAGCTGCGGTGCGCGTGGTGGTGGGAGAAGCTCTCCGAATGAGAACCGAAACTAGTCGGCTACACCGACAATTTGCAGAGCTCATGAAAGTTTAACTTGAAAAATATGTTTTTTTAATTTCAAATTAAGGTAATATGAGACAGTACAATATTTAGTAATCAAAACAATACAAATTGTACCACGTTCGAATCCCGGTTAAATTTTGGCCGGTCCGGCGGCACTTTACTGCCACATACTGCCTCTGTTGCTATAATTTGTCTAGCCACAAAACGAATCGACGACAATGAAGGCCATCTAAGCTCTAAGCTAAAAAAAAACACACTGGTTCTATTTAGGACCAGTGTGTTTTTAGCCTAAAGCTTAGAGGGGCTTCATTGTCGACGCTACTCGGAAGGCGCAGTGTTTTTAGCCCCAGGCATAAACTGTATTATTTATGTGTTGTTTGTTCATGTACGTCTACTTTATTGGCCGTCTCCCGCCGTCAAAAAAATATTTCACAATCATTTGGCTTGCTGGAATAAATTTCTATTGAAATAAGTCCGCCCTTGGATGTAATTTCTCACCTTTTTTATTTAAGTTTTTATTTTGTGCAATAAAGCGTAAATGAACATATTAAAATACGTCGCGGTCTGACATCGTTGATAATGCACGCGGGATGAGAATGGCATGGCATCGAAAATATACTTTATTTTTACTTTGACAAGGTTGCTTCGACGCGAGTTTGTTTACCGCGCGCCTCTCAGTTCCAAAAGGTCGCATCCCATTCTCATATAACCCGTGTCATTAAAGAAAACATTTAGGATGAACTTCAAAACACTCGCCCTCTCGCTCTAATTAATACAGTCAAAGCGAGACAATAATAGGTTTTTAACTCCGTCCTAAATGTTTTCTTTATTGACACGGGTTATATAACCCGTGCCATTAAAGAAACGATATATAAATGGCGAACACTCTCACGCCCTCTCGCTTTAATCCCTTCCGGACCATTAGGTTGAATTCTCAAAATGTTGAATTCAATCATATCTCCGTCTATACTCACACGTAACGTTAGCAAAGTAATTTTAGGCAGTCCTGATTAGTCACCTACGCTTGGCTAATAAAACACGCCAAAATACGTTCGCCTCTTATTTATTTTTAAATATTTGCCGAGTTATTTCAATATTGTAGTTTACGTTAAGTGTTGTTATTTGTTGAGGTTTGTATTATTTACTACGTTTTAATATTTTTGATCTTATTTTCATAAAAATTGTTGTTTAATCACAAACCCAACGTAGAACAATTACCTAATCAATAAAGAAAGCATCGTAAAACAATATTTCGTAACCAAAAATGTATGAAAGTTTTAGGTATAAACCGAAATCGTATTTTCGTTACCTCTTTTTTAGACCTTACCATAGGTACCCGCCGCCATTTTCATATCGTTTCTCTATTGGCACGGCTTATACGTGTTATGCGCAGGACGGGCGCGCGTACAGCACGCCCTCGGACAGCCCGATCCTGGGCCGGGCGCTCTGCCTCACGCCGCGCGGCAGTCCCGTGCCCGGGCGCGTCTCGCAGCTGAGCGACAAGTTCCAGGACTCGCTCACGCTGACCGCCGACACCGACGCGCTGGTCGCCAAGATCAGCGCCATGTTCCCCACCGTCGGCGAGACCCACATCAAGATCCTGCTCAAGAAGTGAGTCACCTCTTTTCAGTTTTCGACCTCCCTCATCGTGTCGCAATTAAAACAAGAAGGTTCTGTAACAAAAGAGACCGGTCTCTTTAGCGTTCCGCAGTGCGAAAGCGAATGTTTCGCGGGAACCCTTTTTGTAGAACTAGAAATTGTAGTTTTTAACTAGTTTGTAAGTATTATTTTAAGTAGCTTTAGATTTAGTTTTAGTACCTAATGTAAGTATTAATTTAAGGTGACGTTCTTGTAAATAAATAACGTTACAATTGGCTTCGGCGTCCTTGATCATTTTCGCTCTACACATTTTTAACCTGAATCTCAAAGCGGCGACCGGTAATTCGGTAGGCAAATAGCTCCGTGGCGGTCTACAGGGTGCACTCTCAGTCGATAGCGGAACTTTAAGTGGGCTATCTACTGATCAATACAAACAACTTGTACTAGGTGGCGAAAAAAATGGAGTGAAAAAAATATCAGCTGTTCCATACAAAAGATCGACTCAGTACTGCGCCAAATGTATGAAACAGCTGATATTTTTTCACTCCATTTTTGTCGCCACCTAGTACAAGTTGTTTGTATTGATCAGTAGACAGCCTACTTAAAGTTCCGCTATCGATGCCACAACACTTCACATTATAGTAAACAGGCGGTAATTAAATGATGTAATTTTTCACAAAATTAACTATGAAACCAAAACTGTAACATTTCGACATCTACAGAGGTAGGTATAGTTTTGAAGTAAGCCTGCCAATTTTGCAAATTACCCAAAAAAAAAATTCCTTTTGGCTGTTAGTAATTTATGTCAAAACTTTGAACGTTGACGGAGTGTTTTTTGGTCTAGGAGCAATGACTTAAGGGTAGACGATAGCAACGTGGCGGGAAATTCAAAATTTTCACAGTTTTTTACATTTTGTAGCTAAACTGAACTATTTTTGTTCAGCTATTTTTCGTTCGCGGAAATAACAAAGTATTCTTTTCATTATTGTAAACAATAGAACAACAATAATTCAGCCGATTATGGGTTCTGGTCTACGACTTGTCGTATACATGTCGAATACTTTGTTATTTCCGCGAACGAAAAATCGCTGAACAAAAATAGTTCAGTTTAGCTACAAAATGTAAAAAACTGTGAAAATTTTGAATTTCCCGCCACGTTGCTATCATCCAGGTACTCAAGGCATCTTAAGGCGCGCAACATCTGCCACTGATGTTGCTAAGATCTGCATGTGGAACACGACTGCTCTCACAAGAGCGTAACGAATGACGAAGAAGAGAAGACACTAAACTAACGCCTCTAAACGCCCCAACAGGTACTACAATCGCGAGGCGGTGGTGATTAGCGCGCTCCAAGTGGAGAAGCATCCTATAACGACGCCCGGCCCGCTGAGCATGTCACCGTGCGCCGGCAGGCTTCAGCGGAGTGCCGTGGGGGTCTACTCCGCGCTGCAGCTTGCTAAGGGGGGCTCCATGCACGGCTCGAGCCATCTGACACCGCTCACGGCGACGCCTCATGGTAAGGACTGGATAGGGTTTCTCATTTCTCGACCTTTTTTATTTCCCGGAGCACGAGAATTCTCGACCACTAATTCCCGGGAATTCCCGGGTTGTCGAGAAATATGGAAATTTTGAAAAATATGTGTGACTTAACAATAAAACTACGCTTTTTATGCAATATTCAACAACATTTATCAATCAAAAACGTTAATTTTTAGTTTCATGTGACTTTAACTTTGGAAAACTTTAATTAAGCGAAATAAACTCTAGCGAGATCTTTTTATCATTATTACAAACAATTAGGACTAAATAGTCTTTTTCTTTGGAAAAAAGAAATAAAATATCTTCTAAAAACAATGTCACAAACAGCACTAAGGCTTTGGGTAAGTTTTTGAAATTAAAAGAAAATCCTTCAGACCTCTACTTATTTTTTTCTCCATACAAACTATTCCAGTGATGATTTCTCGAAAACAATATTTTTGGACTTTGGATCGAAATTGCGGTAACTTCTAGAAGTCCATAGCTAATTATTATTTTTCTGGTAATAGATAAATTATCTGAGACTATAAAGAATAAAAAATATCTGTGAAAAGTCAAAAGAAAAAACAGTTAGAAAATAAAATCCAATGCTAGGTTTTTTTTTTTCAAAAAAACCTTAAAAGCCCCATAAATTCTAAACGAGAAAAAATGGCTGAACATACATGGGGGTGATTCGGGTAGCCCTCGGTGTCAGCTATCTAGATTTTCTCGCTTGACGTCTATGTTTGGGCCACCCTTTATGTGGTTGACAAGTTCACCGACAAAAGAATTGAGATCTAAATGGGTGCCGCCAAGTTCTGTAGAAAATCCTTAAATTTATTTATAATAACGTATAACATCATTTTGAAACACAATCAATTGTTTTTTTTACTGCTACAACAATGTTTGCTATTTAAAAATATGACATTTAAATTTAAATAGTAGGATTATTTACACAAAACAAATAACTTATGACCTATTGAAACTCAACATTTACTTGGGTAGTTTTAACGGCTAGTAAACTAACTACATAACATGACTAACATATGAAAACTAAAAACTAAAGTCGTTCTTGAACTTGGCTCTTTGACACGCTGCTTTTATTTAAACTGAAACTCAAACGATCATTTATTTTGTTCAATACCACAAATAACCATATAAGAATTGAAATAAAACGGACGAAGCAACATAATTATACTAGTTTATAAAAAGAAAACCCAAGACAACATAAACACAACCGCACGAGAGCGCAAGCGCGTTATTAAGTTTTTAAAATTTTTGACAGAATTTCTCGATTTCTCGATTTCTCGATCACTTTTTTCTCGTCTCGAGTAAGGCAAAATTTCCCGGGAATTCTCGGTTCGAGAACTCTCGAAGAGAAACTCTAGGACTGGACCACTGGGTCACCGTGCGACGCGCGCCTGGGCCCTTAGCCTGTAACGCAATGGCGGGTCAATGGCATCCCGGCAGAAGGACAAAACCGGGCTCTCCTTGTTTTTCTCCTACAACCAGAGAACTAATCCTCTAGAATTAGAATCAAAATATTCTTTGCTGTACTACAAAAACATTAAAAGGACAGACACCGTTAGCAAATCGTAATTGAATTCGTCACCTGACAGCCCATTTTGGCACCATTGTGTTACAGGCTAAGGGCCCTGGACTAGCCATTCTTAATCTTAGATTGGCAAAGTTCAGCAACATCGGACGCGGTCAGCCTATGACAACTTACATAAAGAATTTATGCGGCAGGAAGTCTCACCAAGACGCACTGGCCAGCGTGGTTTTACGGCGAAACCCCTTTCTTTCCTGTGAATAAATACGCGCCACGAAAGATGAGACTTGACAGCGCCTCCCGCACTTTCCGCCGCCTCAACGACGCTCGGTCCCTTCCCGCGCTCAGACCTCATACCGCCAAAGAGACCTATAAATCTAAGGTCTGTGCCCTTGTCAAACCACGTGGTGTGTCAAGTATCATCGTTTGTGGCGCGTACCTACAGGGTGTTAAAAGACCGCCAACAAAGCGGGAAACTACGTATTGTCCTCATCATAAGGAACATTTTTGCCCAAGGAACTATGCCTGGGAAATCAACGGTTTCCGAGATAATGAGGTTCAAAGTCGGACTTTTCAAAACTTTTTTTTTGCAGATATGTATTCAGTATCTAATTCTGAACATATCGTCTCAAGAAGCCATATCAAAATTATGAATATTTCTTACAAAAAACGACGTTATAACTGCAACCCGCAATGTATTCTAAACATCGGCACTTCAAGCTTAAGTAACATAAACTTATACCTACGCTTGCGCAATATGACTTCTGTGCGTTACACATCCATTGCGTGATAAAATATTTTTCAAAATTATAACCTAAAAAACCAAAATAATTTCCCAGCAATAATTTATCGAAAAAGTACTTTGTCTTGGTGTCTAATATGCGTGGCTTTCGGGTCTGTTGGCGGCCTTTTAACACCCTGTATAGTATATAATTTATCTGGTTTACACTACAGAGTTCTCCCTCTATGTATCCGTGCAGGGTCGCCGCTCCTGAGGCCGGCGTCAGGAGCCAGCAGTTACTACTACGGCACGGCGCGGTCGGTGGACGGCGCCTCGGGCCGCCACCAGTCGCCCAAGATGAAACTCAAGTGAGTAGGCACCAACTTTGTGAAGCTGCAAACTACAGGGTGCACTCTAAGTCGATAGCGGAACTTTGAGTAGGCTGTCTACTGATCAATACAAACAACTTGTACTAGGTGGTGAAAAAATCCTACGAAAAAAATATCTGCTGTTCCATACAAAAGGTCGACTCAGTACTGCACCAAATGTATGAAACAGCTGATATTTTTTTCGCTCAATTTTTTTCGCCACGTAATACGGTCGGCCACAATCTCAGATACCCCATGGCAGCTCTTATCGCGCGCGGCATAAGGGCGCCAATCGAACAAAAAGGGGTATCTGAGACTGTGGCCGATTGTACAAGTTGTTTGTTTTGATCAGTAGACAGCCTACTTAAAGTTCCGCTATCGACTTAAAGTGCACCCTGTAGTGTAAGTGATATTATCAAAATTCTGCCTTATCTTGCGCGAAGGTGTAGGTGAATTGGTCGTCGTTTTCAAAGCGATTTGGATGTGTGTGTGTGTAATCACGGCGCACTGGATGTTGAGAGCTGAGAAGCGGGCGTTGCAAGTGCAACGTTGTGCAACAAGTGTGTGCGGGATGCACCCGCCCAAGATGAAAGTCAAATGATTAGGCACCATGATCTGCCGCTCCCGAGGCCCGTTTGTGCGAGAAGTTACTACTACGGCACGACGCGTCGGGCCGCCACTAGTCACCCTATTTTGAGAATCTGGCCCCTGTTGCACGAACGTGACAACGACAGGTGACAGGCGACAGGTGACAATTTGACAAGTTTCTGTTGCACAAAGATTTCGAGCGATAAATTTGTCAAGGTGGAAAATTGACAAATTTGTCGGATTGTCGCGACAATTTGACATATTTCTGTTGCACAAAAGATTTTACTCGACAGGCAAAGTGACAAATAGTCGTGAAAAACTTGTCGGATTTGCTTTGTGCAACCATAAATTGTCAAGACTACTCGACATGTTTGTCAAATTGCCCGACAATTCCGACAGGTGACTATGCATATGTGGAGAGCTGACAAATTTGTCACTTACTATGACAAATTTGTCAAATACAATTGGGAAGGCAAAATTTTTTGTTCGAAAGTCCGTTTTTGGCTTAATCTTATCTTTAGACAATATTGAGAAACTAATTTCATATTTTTTTATTTTGGTTCAGTAGTTTGGATTTTACAACGTTTCAAAGATACGGTTCTATGACCTTCACGCGACGGTCTGCATACTGTTGGCGGTCATAGGAACAAAACATTTTAGAGCATAAAAACAAAACTACTGGACCAAAATAAAAAATATTTAAATTAGTTTCTTAATATTGTCTAAAGATAAGTTTAAGCCAATAACGGACTTTCGAACAAAAAACTTTGCCTACCCAATTGTCGGTGAATCCTACCATGTTTTTTTACAATTGTCGAGCTTTGTGCCGCTTGTCAAGTCCTGACAATTTGTCAATAATTCACCTGTCGAAGCCTGACTTATTTGTAATGTTTGTGCAGCACCATTTACTTGACAATCCGACAAATAAGTCGACTTGTCGCGTACGTGCAACTGGACCCTGGTATAGTGGGAAGAAAGGAATTAAGTGAGTAGGCAACTAGGCACATGATCTCTGCACATGCTCACATGACGTGATCATTGTACTGCATGTATCAGCATTTTCAGTCCACATTTTCCCACTTCTAGGTAAAGGCCTTATCCCCTTCACGCTCCTCTGTCTCTTGGTGCACGCATTCACGGACCGTCTGTCGCCTTAGTCAGTCATCCGACCACCGGGCTTCATGACGTTCGTGGAACGAACATTCATACATACAAACATACAAACGTCGGATTGTTCCAGTGGCCTCGGAGAATTTCGCTCGCTTCGCTCGTTCTCCCTCTATCTGACCGACGTGCTTTAAAGCGGAATTTTGTATGATATTTGTGATTGATTTATTGTTGTATTTAGGCTGCGAGATCTCTAGATGACGATGAAACAAGTGCAGCGGCCAAAGTTTATTGCTCGTTTAGCACCACCCGGGAGGCACGTACAGGGTTATTAGGGTATTTCCTGTGGACGTGAGCAATCTTCATCCAATACAATATTGTGACGTCACGTAACCTGTCACGTTGGCTACCCTTCTCCCCGCAGGTACCTGAAGAGCATATTCCCCAAAGCTGAAGAGACCCTCATCCTGGACGTGCTCGCGAACAAAGACAACAACGTGCAGCGAGCCAGCGAGGAGCTGCTGGGGATGGGCTTCCCGAAGAAGGAGACCATCGTCAACAACCCGCCGAAGAAGAAGGACAAGGACACGCCGCAGCCGCCGAAGAAGGTGGTAACCATCATGCGGACGCACCAGGAGAAAGAGGAGCGTAAGTGCGCACAGTTATATGACACAATGTTGTTAGGCATACTTATAGGTCCTGAGAACTCTAGGTGGGGGCATACTTAAAGGTCCTAAGGCCTCTAGGTGGGGGCATACTTAAAGGTCCCGAGGCCTCTAGGTGGGGCCATACTTAAAGTTCCTGAGGCCTCTGTGTGGGGGCATACTTAAAGGTCCTGAGTTCTCTAGGTGGGGGCATACTTAAAGGTCCTAAGGCCTCTAGGTGGGGGCATACTTAAAGGTCCTGAGACCTCTAGGTGGGGGCATACTAAAAGGTCCTGAGGCCTCTGAGTGGGGGCATACTTAAAGGTCCTGAGACCTCTAACTAGGTGGGGGCATAGCGCTGGTATTCCGCCGGAGCCCATTGCTGACCGCGCGTTCGCCTCCCCTTCCAGTGAAGGCGCAGCTGGCGCGCAAGTACAGCGCGGTGGCGGAGCGCGTCATCGGCATCGCGCTCGAGAGCGTCGACTACCACGAGGATCGCGCGGAGCAGATACTGTCTGCGCTCCTCCAGGAAGAGAGCACGCCGCGCGCCGCACGCAAGTGTGCGGCCGAGAAACCGCCGAGGGTGCCGCCGGTCGAGGAGCCCGTGCGGTATGTATTGGCCGCCTTGCGTGCATCCTTCCGCATTGTCTGTAAAAGCTCCCTGCCGCGTGTCGGCGTGTCGTGCGGCACCGCGACTGTTAGAGTGCGCGCACGCGTAGGTACGGCGCGCCGCGGCGCTGATGACAATTAAAAAAATGTTGCCAGCCAATCACGGAGTGACGCTAACCACTGTCAAGAGCAATATGGCGGCTTGTCATTTTAGTTCCTAGAGAAAATTTCAAATTGATTAACTAACCTACCGTGGGAATTGGCGCTGGATGCTGTAACACAGGCTTTAAGCCTAGAACAGCAACGGATGCTAACCTTACTTATTCATACTGCAAGTTGTAAACTGAATTCGAACTTTATGGTAAATAAATTATTCTTATATTCTTATTCTCCTCTGTTCGCCGCGCGCAGACTTAACGTGCGCGCACTCTAAGCTAGAAACACACTGGCCCTAAGTATGGTACGTAACTGCGGGACGTTTTTTTGTAGAACGCGTCGCGTACGTAGCGTGTGTGTGTTCCTAGGGATACAGTTTGAAGCCGCCAGTTAGTCGCTCTGCCGCATGCCTCAGCAACATGCAAAGAGAGGCTAGTTCCCACTGGCGCAGAGCCGATGCGATATAACATACATTATTACTTTTCTTGTCCGCTCGGTTGGAAAACGCGCGAGCCTACGACCGTCTGTAGCTTAGGCGCGTTTCGGCAGTTTGTATGTAGATAGAATAAATTCTGCTCTTCCGTATTATGATGTTCTAAACGAAAAACGAGTTCAATATGTATTCTACACGTCACGTCTCTGCGCCAATGTGAATTGAGCGTAAGAGTAAACTAACGTCAGGTGGTGACGTTTGCGTATGTCAGTATTTTGAACGAATATATTATTATTAGGCGTGTTTGGAGCGACACATTGCAATCCTGACATCCGCAACTCAATGAGGGGCCCCGGCGGCACGGCGCATCGACAAAAGCTTTTATTCGGCTATCGATTGGCGTCATCCTTATTCAGCATTGCAGTGCTCCTTGCACGCTGTTTATATTCGTTTATAAGACTGATGTATGCACCTAACGACAGGATGTTATAATAATTCAGCCCATACTAAAATATTTATAAAGACAAATAATTTCAATTCACCCTCCTCAACAAATGAAGTGATTAAATATGCTCATTACATTCCCACAGTGACTCTACTCTATTCGACTGCTTTTTAGCTTGACACTCACGATTAATTTAATTCTTAACAACCCGGCTGACTTGTTGTTGATATTGTCTTTTGATTTGACCAATGGTTTCCAATTTCCATACAAATAAACACCAACTATAATAGGACTTTTATATTATACAAAAAAATATGACTCATGTTTCATGTTATGCTAAAGATAAACTAGCAGAACTCGAATAAACCAAAACCACCTCTAGCTTACCACTAAGATATCTCAGCCCTACTGTGCACTAATAAGATCATCTAAGGTCCAAGCTTAACTAGCCAAATCTTGAGTGTATCTACATCAAGTCAGCCAAGTAACACTGCGTCACTTCATCACGACCATACGAGTAAGTACCAACATCCCTAACGTCTCCGATAACACAGAGAGTTTCGCTGATCCCCAGTGAGGCCATTTCCGTCAACATTTTGATTCCGAAGAGCTTTGTCTACTTACTGCGCCTAGCATGGTGTCCTTATCGAGCTCCGAAAGGTCGACACACAGATAAACAAAGCGAGAAAGAGCATAATTATTGAGCTTGATTTGGTTCTTCATGCTCGGCTCTACGAGTCAAAACATTAGTTCGGCTCTACGAGCTTTGCTCCTATGCGACACAGTTTCGTCATAACGCAGACCCTTTCACGACTAACGTTTTGATAAGTACCTATGCAGTCTCTTTGGCTTCTAAGCCACAATATTGCATTAAGGTTGGATGATAGCAACGTGGCGGGAAATTCAAAATTTTCACGAAGCAGTGGCACTGCCCAAAAAACTTGTCGTAGACCAGAACACAAAAAATCGGCTGAATTATTGTTGTTCTGTTGTTTACAATAATGAAAAGAATACTATGTTATAGCCGCGAACGAAAAATCGCTGAACAAAAATAGCTCAGTTTAGCTACAAATGTAAAAAACTGAAAATTTTGAATTTCCCGCCACGCTGTTATCTTTCAGCCTTAATTCAACAGAACGTAATGGACCCCGCATAATCAACTGCGACAGGATCTAATGCTACAAGGGCTGATCTTCATAGCTGTGCTTCCTTGGTGTTACCAACGCAACTTGGCGCCCCTACGGAATGCATTCCCCTGACTTCTTTCCCTGTGTCGCTTCACATGCTGACCATATTGAGGTGTCATAACCCCATGTAAGCCGACTTCAATGACGTCGCGGGCCGGGGCCACAAATAATCTGGGTTAGTTTTAAATGAATTGGCATGACTCATGTCTCATGATGATCGAGGTATAATATATTTAATAGATTACCATGTGGTATTTCGGAAGGCAAAGTTTTTTGTTCGAAAGTCCGTTATTGGCTTAATCTTATCTTTAGACAATATTGAGAAACTAATTTCAGTATTTTTTATTTTGGTTTAGTAGTTTGGATTTTACAACGTTTCAAAGATACGGTTTTATGACGTCACGCGACGGTCTGCATACTGTTGGCGGTCATAGGAACTAAACATTTTAGCGCATAAAAACAAAACTACTGGACCAAAATAAAAAATATTTAAATTAGTTTCTCAATATTGTCTAAAGATAAGATTAAGCCAATAACGGACTTTCGAACAAAAAACTTTGCCTTCCGAATTCAATGGCCAAATATCTGTGGACATTGATTACCCATATTATTTTGCAAATATTGACACTGTTTGAAACTAACCCGGCAAACGGCTACTTACGTAAAGTTATTTTGTTGTCTAAGAAAGCGGCACCGTTGAAGAACTTAAAGAAACATTTTTTGTAGCCTGTTTTTCCGACCTTGCCATAGCTATCGTTTCTCATAATTGCAAGATAGAGTCCGCGTGACCACTCAAGTCCTACGGAAACCCTGGGAACTTACGCCTATCACGCCTAGCACTGGTAACATTTTGGTGCGTTGCGTCTATCGGACTTCAATGGTGCGCGGACTCTACTTAAAGTCTAATTCTTCATTCAAGATAGTACACTGACGTTTACGGTGTGACCAGTCTCTGGTGAAAATTAAATAGTGTGGTGACAAAAAGTTTGACATGAATCGAATTGCGTAACCGATATAATCGATTTATAGGCCGATTGATGAAACGCTTATTATATGAAATTAACTAAAAACTTATTAATTAGTAATGAGAAAGTGTTTTTTGGTCCACTATTTTGAGGAGTGTTAAATGCGTTAAAAATTGTATTTTTTAAATGATCTATGGAAATATTGCGTTCCGAACGTTTTTTTTTCCATCCGGAATTCCTGACGCACGGGCTACCATGCGGAATTTCGTATTTCGCTTTTTTTGTGACTGAGCTGAATCGCACAACGAGTGCATCACTATTACAATAAATATGGCAACATTATTTTGCAAAGTACAGTTAGCATCTGTCAGTTTACTATCTTGAATAAAGAATTAGACTTTAGTAAGTAACGCTCTGGTCCCGCTTCCTTAGAGACCAAAGCATTTGCGAGCTCGTCTAGAGTCTAGAGGTACGTTGGTTGGTGGAGTAGAGTAGGCAGTCATATTTTCTGGTGCTGGTAGCGCCGGCGAGGGCAGCGAACCGCGTCGCGCCGCCGCAACGCCCGCCGCGCCGCGACGCCTCAAGTGCTGGGCCGACCGACTGAAGTACGTCACTAAGGGTCCGTGCGAGGGCGTATGCCATTGGGTACAAGACACGCTCTCATGAGAATAACAGTTGCTGAACCACCGTGGTAGTGAAACATTTAGTGCGGCTTCACACTAGGTCGCAAGCAGCGCGACAGTCACCGTCCACTGACAATCACGTGTCGCCCGGCTGTCGCGCAGCTCGTTTTAGTATAATCCGTCTGGGATCAGAATGGGATAATACCTTTTGGAACTCAGAAGCTCGCGGTCCTGTAGCGTCAGCATTTCGGCAAACTCTAGTTGTCTATGGCAAACTCACGTCGAAACTTGCTTGTGTTTTCTGTGCGCGTGGGTGTCTGCTCGAGTTTGATCACGTTTTATTAAATGAATGCAATAACATTGAATCCTTTTAGATTACAACCATTAAACATTTTTGTGTATTTCCAATTTCATAACCCTATGATAGAACGTAGAACTAAAATTTTTTTTACTGACGCTATTCGACAACTGTCATTTTCGATTCAGTTCCAAAAGGTATTATCCCATTCTGATTCCGCACGGATTATACCTATGTAAATCGGTTGTCGCCGCGCCGCTTGCGACCTAATGTGTAGCAGGTTTTATAAGGTAAAAAGATTGGTTCGACTGTTTCGCAATTCGGATCGCCAGTTACTTAGCTCGGTAGCTCAATTGGTAGAGCGTCTGCACGGTATGCAAGAAGTTGCGGGTTCAAGTCCTGACCCGAGCGAATCTTTTGTCCTTATAAAAAGTTTACAACACAATAATTCGCCTTTTGACCTAATCCCGAGTTTTATATTGAGAGTACCTACCTACGCTTCGCG
The DNA here is from genome assembly GCA_949319315.1 of Zelleria hepariella. Lineage (NCBI taxonomy): Eukaryota > Metazoa > Arthropoda > Insecta > Lepidoptera > Yponomeutidae > Zelleria > Zelleria hepariella. Next base: position 27,587,201 of record OX439379.1, read on the forward strand.
AACACTTGGAACCTTCTGAGTGAGTTACACCCAGCTAAAAAAGATATGACCATTTGTTACACGATTTTAGGTACGGGAGTTGTATCCACCGATCCCGGGATCAGATGGATGTATCCGCGGATCCCACCGACTTGTGTCCACTGATACCGGAATCGGTGGAAAAAAAAACTAAAAGAATAAAAAAACGCTAACGATCGTAACGTAAACTACAACAATAAATCAATCTGCCCCTCTACTCTTAATGCATTTTTTCAATATGGCGGAATTTACATAATTCAATATTTCACGAATTAAGACTCATTTTATATTGATATTGTACAAAATGGTACCTTTGAATAAACATTACGAAGTATATAAAATCAAAGGATGACTATGCGAGTTAAAAGAGAAATTAATTTTAAACCTTTGTCGATATCAAGGGTAACCCTCCTGAACATCAATTTACTATTACTAAATCATGCAACAACACCCTGTATACCTATATCTTGATACGTTTTACCTCAGTCATCGACTTGTTGTGATTACAATTCGTAATCTTATCTTTTGAATAACTTTTATTGTCATCTGGAGAGCTGTAAGTCAGAATGGTAAGAAGTTCAGAACCTAATGGCATACCGTCCGAGCTTGTGTGAAGGTTGTGGACCGTCTATGTACCTTGGAGTGTAACGAGGGTGGTGTGCTGTGGTTTGTGATAGATCTACCCAATCAATTGTGTTTGTTAAGACGCCGTACGTCTCACAACTAGTGCCGCCAATGGAAAAAAAAACATATCTTTTTTTTGGATGCGTTTTTAGCAAAAAACGCTTCTGCGATTTCTCAACGCGAGGCTTAACTATTTTTAGGACCTAAGGTTTGGATTCCAGGATTGAATTCTTAAGTTCTAGGATCTGGAATCCAAACCTTAGGTCCTAAAAATAGTTAAACCTCGCGTTGAGAAATCGCAGGAGCGTTTTTTTTTTGCTAACGCATCCAAAAAAAGATATGTTTTTTTTTCATTGGCGGCGCGACAGTTGTGAGACGTATTTCATCTTAAACTTTCGTGGATGAAATTCTAATATAATATTTTACTCGGATTGAATCCATGAAAACAATTGAAAATCGATTGAAATTCATGGATGTAACGTACATGATTTAATGTTTTATTTGAACTCCCTTGATGTCATTGATATCGTAACTTCTGCACATTTGCAGTGTGGTTTCTTGTTGGGCCAAGTACGATCGGCACCACAAAATAATGAAAAAGATTTCAAAATAAATATTAAGTAATCAAGCCGTAATTCAGTTTATATTAAAGTTTTATCCCATATTTAATAAGGTCCATTATCGTATGGTGAGCATGGTTTTATATTTAAACCTCTGTATATTTTTACCTGTTACCTGTCTACATACAGTGTATTTTTACTTTGTGTGTCTTGTGTTGTGCACTTGGAATGGGGGTTTGTGTTAGTGTGGAGTGTGTACTGTTTTTGGTTGTATCAAATAGTAATCTTGTTTAAAGAGATTGACCTTACTACAATAGCTTTTACCAATATTTTCCTTGTGTCGTGGTAGTGATTTTCAAGTAGTTAAGAACATAATTAATATGTGCCTATAATTTTATTAATAGTATGTATGTGTGTTCAGTATTGTAAAGGACACTGGTAGAACTCCTGTATGTAATATTCTCGAACATAAGTACCTAGTCATACTTTCTTGAAGATTGATATTAATTATATTTTACCTACTTTGGTGTAGTCTATAATATCGCTTTACAATAATAAAGGCAGGTACTGCCTACATAGTGGCATTGATGAGTTTGCTAAACATACAAATCAACCTATACCTAATTCTTATAATAAGTTCTATATGAAATTCTCTGGGAATGATATAAATTGATTATGAAACCTTTTGATATTTCAAAGAATTTTGGTATTGATTTATGTGTTGTGTGTGACTTCTGTTAGATAGAATCGATCAATATTAAACCTAATTGTTACGAAATGACTCGTAGAACGTATCTAACATTCAATTATTTATTTAACGTACTATCTATTGCACAATGACTAACATTTATATGGAGACATGATAGGTGATAGTAAATTTTGAAGCATCGCACCAATTTGCATTATGTAAGTAGGTATTTCTACCTAGAAGTGTTTCTTATCATCACATATTATTATGTAGAGGGTGTCAAAGAGAAAAGCACACTTTTCAATGATACCAAAATACTTTTATTTTAATTATAACAAAGCATTTATTGATATGTAATGAAACATTGCTAATGCGGGTTTATTTTTTTAGTTATTTTCAATCTAAATGCTTTTCGTCTGTTCAAGTTCTTCGAGTCTGTAGATCGGCCAAACGTGTCTGCTATATTGCGGGAAAATGTCTTGATTTCAGGTTGTTTTCTTCTTGTTTGTGATTACTTTTTGTTCGCGCTTGAATTACATGATAATAATCACAAAGACTGGTATTGGATGACCTAGGATGCCAGACTAGGTCTTCAAATCGGGGTATGAATTCCTGGTTAAAAAAAGTGCGTGCTCGAGAACGATATTGTGTTCCTGGCGGGTTGTTCCTGGAGATGGGTAAATCTTGCTGGAATCGCGTGTTTCTGGTACATAAAGCGTGAGTTTTTCCATGCAATAGGACTAAATAAATTGAAATAATATTTATGTAGGTATACCGTCGTTCACAGTTAAAAAAACCTTCTGCAATTGCGCACCATAAAGTTATTTTGAAAAAGATGGAAACGGTCCCATTTTTTTTTATATGCAAAAAATGCACTTTTTTAACATCGTTGTCCAAAAAATAATACAGTCCTTTATCACTTTTGCGACAGTTACGGCACTACGGACAGAACCCGCGCCTACTTTGGTGGTAGGTACGATTTATAAACGATTTTCTAAAATGCTTCGATAATTAACGCATCTTCAACGCGTAGATCAAGCCCTCTTCCTAACCTGTGACACGGCCAATGGCCATACTAAAGGGTTTTCAAATGTGAACTTTCCTCTTGGACACACTGTACTTAATTATCCCCTACCTAGCTTAGTTTTCATATTCATCTTTATGTTTATTTCGCATACTTAGTTTTATTATTGAATAATCTTTACCTCCTTCTAAAACTAAAAGGCAAAAGATTAAATATTTACATAAAATTAACTTTAGATTAGATGGTTCTTCTGGCGTTAAACGCGTAAGAAGAAAAATAGGTGTACGAGATCTGATTTATAGGTAAAATTGCATGCAAATGTGTTTTTTACTATAATTACATTTATTTGGCATGCAATTTTGTACTTTGAAGCAATAAAAAACAAAAAAAAATATTTTTATGAGTGCATTTTGGCAGCTTATAGCTCATACCTAAAAACTATCTTACTACAGGGTGCACTTTAAGTCAATAGCGGAACTTTAAGTATGCAATCTACTGATCAATACAAACAACTTGTTGTAGGTGGCAAAAAAAATGGAGCGAATACAATATCAGCTGTTCCATACAAAAGGTCGACTCAGTACTGCGCCAAATGTATGAAACAGCTGATATTTTTTTCGCTCAATTTTTTTCGCCACCTAGTCCAAGTTGTTTGTATTGATCAGTAGAAAGCCTGCTTAAAGTTCCGCTATCGACTTAGAGTGCACCCTGTACAATGCAACGTTTACCGAGGCACGATCACAGATAGTGTAATTTACAAATTATAATACACTATCAGTGTCTACGTCGGTATTCCAAGGTCTAGCCAGAATGGCAATCTTATATGGGTCCTATTTATTATTTGAATAAAAATATTATTGTTCAAAGTACAAAAATCAATAGGCAGGCAAGTTGGCATTTCGGTTGTAAACGTTCAACACTAGGTATACAACGTCAATGTCCTAGTCACCACTAGCGGATTTAGGGGGGGGGGGGGGTCGGTAAATAGGTCACTATAATAAACCCTATTATAGGTTGACCGCTTAGCTCGCGTATCGCCTGCGGCCAGAACAAAGAAACTAAAATAGCCCTCATCTAAAATTGCTTAAATGAGAGACAACTATGCAGATCTTTTGTAACCATGCCCCTAGATACGGCCAGAACAAAAAAAATAAGCATTTTTTACCCGCAATGCCAACCCCCTCCAACAAACGCTTTTGCTTTCAGGCACTTACAGCATCCATCTAACCGAGTGTTGTATGCTTACCTCAGGCCCATATTGAAGCCCACGAGCTCAGTCGAGACCAAATACAAGTCCAACTACACGATGGCGGCTAGGGGGCCAAACCCCGCGCTCCGGAACGGACCCAAAGACAGCCTACTACTGTAAGTACACCTAGAGGACTCTTCGGTTCTCGATGTATAAGTACCTATTAACTTGTCATCCAAGGAAAGATACCCGGCTGAAGGACCTGTGTGCTTATTCTGTAAAAAAAAAACCGCACAACCGCTAGTCCTCAAAACCGGTTTATTTGCGGGAAAATAGCTTATCGAATATATTTTTTATCGATCTCATCATCATCGTGATTGGCAGCCTCTTTTGGTCCATTTCTGAACATAGGCCTCTCCCAAAAATTCCAGTGTTGGCGGTTTGCTGCCGTTGCTGTCATCCAGTCGTAACCCGCCTGTTCGTAATACGTATACATATTATTAGTAGGATATTTTTATTTTATTTATATTTTCCCGAAAATAAACCGGTTTTGAAGACTAGCAACAGTGGGGTTATTTTTTACAGAATAAGCACATTGGAAGACGCAAATATCATGGCTTGAAAACCTACGCCAGTGTTGAAAACCACGAGCTCCTTGTTTCGTTCATAGGGCGAAGTGGCCAAGCTGATTGCCACTTCGTCCTTTAAAAATAAGAAGAAGTAGGTACTCTAGATACCTTTTGACTAGTCTGGCGAATTTAGAACCAAATCATAACAATGAATAGTCGGAAGATCCGCTCTGGCCATGCGGTCTTGTTAGAAAATCAATGGTACAGTCCACGGTACGCAGACCCTAACACGCGTGCACCCTATTCAGTTAAGTTACGTGCGACTTTGCAGCGAAAGTGTAAGGGTCTATGTTGCTGTTGACTGTACGTCTACGTTCTAACCACTTTTTGTGATGAGAAATCAACATTCTGGGATTCAACTAAGTAAGAGTTCAACATTATAAGAATTCAACATTTTGAGAATTCAACCTAATGGTCCGGAAGGTTTTTTTAGACCCGACCGAGTTTTTTTAACATTATATTAATTGTTTAAACGTCTACGTTTTTTCTTACGTCTAACGAAACAATTTTTAATAAAATGCCTCCGTTCAGACAGTTTTTCGGGTTTTTCGGTAATACGTAAGGATGCCTTTGGGAAAGATTAAATTAATATCTCAAATATGTTTCTTAGGAAATCACCTACGATTTATCATTGTCTTCCTTGTTCGCAGGGAGGACTACATGGCGTGGAACGGGCCGAACCCCGAGTTGCGCAGTGGGCAGGCGGCGCGGCCCGAGGGCCCCGAGCCGCGGCAGCGCTGCTTCTCGCTCGCGCGGGGCCCCGGGGCCCTCGCCAAGGGCCCCGCCAACCTCGCCAACGGCTCCATCTACCAGAAACTCGCCAAGAAGTCCGCTAAGATGCGCGTGCATTAGGTGGCGGTGCGCGAGCGCTGGACATGTAGCCTATAGTTAAGGTTGAGGCCCGCGCCCTGGATACGTACCTGGTAGTTAAGGTGGGTCGAAGTCAAATACAAAATTAAATGTTTTTTTTATTTGTTGAAACTTTAGGTAATTTACTTATATCTGTTTCATATTCATTTAAATACCTTTTTTTCTCCACCCAGTTTTGGTAATCGGGTCACCAAGGGAAATGGTGGGTCGAAAAATACCTTAAAATCGCCTCGCAAATAACGGATGCCCTCTTGGCCCCGGGACCCTCGTCCATCTGATAACGTACGAGTAGCTTGCAATGATCCGCCGGCACTGCGCTGCCTATTACATTACAATACTTACGTCGAAAAATTACGTGCGTTGCGGAGCGGATTGGGAACTAAAGTCCGTCATCGCTGAACGACGGAGCGAGTTTAGAGACAATCGCCTCTGCTCGTTCAGGGGGCTAATTCTAAGGAATCTCGCATTCGACACATCTCGAAGGAAAAATCTCATATCATTTCGATCTCGACTGCTCCAGACCACTCGAGTCATGTCGAGCGAAAAAGGCAAACATCTCGCAGAAATCCCATGCACAGAGATAGTGTTGACTTCGCGTAAGGATAGGAGATGTGACATTTGACGCAAAATGCGATTTTTCCTTCGAAATGTGTCGAATGCGAGATGCCCCCTGAACGAGCAGAGGCGAGCGTCTCCTAAACTCGCTCTGTCGTTCAGCGATGATGGACTTTAGTTCCCAATCCGCTCCGCAACGCACGTAATTTTTCGACGTAAGTATTGTATTGTAATAGGCAGCGCAGTGCCGGCGGATCATTGCAAGCTACTCGTACGTTATCAGATGGACGAGGGTCCCGGGGCCAAAAGGCATCCGTTATTTACGAGACGATTTTTAGGTACTTTTCGACCCACCATTTCCCTTGGTGAGATTTATCTCGACCTAGATCACCAATGCTACTCAAGATAAAGGCCCGGTTTCTGAATTGAGAATTTTACTAAGAAAATACTTAAGTTTCGTCCTGTCACGCTCTTTTGTGAGAAATCTGCAGAGACAGAACGATACTTAAGTATTTGCTTAGTGAAATTCTCAATTTAGAAATCGGCAGAAAGTAAAGTAAAGAAACTAATCTGTCTCAACTTTGACCAAATTTAAATCATAGTAAGTACTGTGATTTAAATTTGGTCAATGGTAAGCACCATTCGTATGTTCAAAGATGTAACAAACATAATCCTTTTGACGGTTCAATATATCACGTGTAGTTGTAGGTATTGTTAGCGTCCCTAGTACCTAATAAGTAAACTGTTAAATAAGTTGCCAAATAAATCAATATATTTTTTCTCCATTTAGATTCAGAAAAAGATAACTTTATCATGAAATACTTACTTACTGTATAGTATTATTATCAAGGATTTATATGGATCCTTTTTATTATAGAACTTTGGATTATTAATATTATATTTATATAAACTAACTAAAACTGCATTTTCAGTCTTCTAATATACAATTATACATTGAGTGGCCATGTTAAAATTTGTTACTTTTTAAGTAATCAATAAATAGATGTAAATCAAGACTACAATATTTTCCCTCCGGTTTATGTGAAATAAATCTAGAACATTGGGTGATTGACTAATGTTTGAAATATTATAGGTATGCAATAATATCATTGCATATACTAGCCACAAACAAAAAATATAAGAAAAAACATCACAAGTTACTGAAATATTTTAAACTTTTACACGTTAAGCTTCATGACATTCCCATCCTCTCCATACTTGTCGTATCGTAATTTATTATTACGTCATCTTTCATAACTAAATTCTTCAGTTTAAATTCTGAGATATTTTCAACCAACCTACTCTTAGCAGTGTACCTAATGTTTTTAATATACCTAATATTTTCGTTGCTCGAATTCAGGCTGAGCCAATTTCGGAATCAGGGATTCTTCTTTGTATTATTCTGTCCCTACAGATTTCGCAAAAATTCAAAGGATAAACGAAGTTTTTACTTTATGATTAGTAAAACATTCAATTCAGAAACTGTTAGGTAGTAACATGGTCTTAGATGTGGTTATGTCCTTCCTTTATTTTAATTGGGTTAAGGCGCTGGGCATAGTGAATTAGCCCGCGCGCAAAGAAAAATGAACAAAATACAAGGTGTTACAAAAGTACCTAACTCTTTTTACAGGGTGTAACCTACAGGTCAACAGGATGTCTAATCTGTAAAAATTGAAAATATTCCATAACTTTTTTGTTTTTGTTATTAGCTCAAATTTAAAAATATGTGTGTGCGTGTAGGTGCCTTTAAATAGCTTTGAGTTGTTAAAACATTGTGAAAGTCAATGAAAACACTATTTAAAAAATACTTTTATCCCGCCACAACGTTCACATTTTATTAATTTAAAAATTAACGGAACGTCATAGAGCAAAAAAAAATTTAGGTTGTTATCCCTATTACCGGGTGCTATTACCCTGTAAAAAGAGTTAGGTACTTTTGTAACACCTTGTAGATTCCTGTATCAAATACATTAAAAAAATCGAAAATGTTCACATATCAACCCTAGAATTAGTTGAGACCTATCTAACACAGCCAGTTTTGTGTTGATATCCATAACAGATTGCAAGATATGTTGCTTGAAAAAAAGTGCGTCGCCTATTTTTTTTCAAGTAAAATATCTTCAAAACGTTTATGAATCTCAACACGAAACTGGCTGTTTTAGATAGGTCTCAACTAATTCTAGGGTTTGATATGTGAACATTTTAAATTTTTTTAGTGTACTTGATACAGGAATCGATTTTGTGCATTTTTCGTTGCGCGCGGGCGATTCACTATGCACAGCGCCTTAAGCCATGGCAAAAACCTAGACACTAATTTAAATAAATTTAGCAAAAATGCATAACTTATTCAACAATGTATTCGACCGTGGCAAAGATAAAAAAAAACTTATTAATATGTAACCAAATCAAAGGTGAATAGTATAAATTTATTTTCTAAGAAATTAAGGTAAGTAATGGCGGACGGTGCAAAGATCGATTGAACATATCGATACGAAAATATAGACACATGGATTACGATTAATAATAATTATAAAAAAATCTAAAAAAATCTAAAATAATCTAATCTAAAAATCCTTACATACTTTGTTGTTTACAGCAATTTTTGCTTGTCCGACACGCCCTTGGCGCTTGCATTTTCATAAATCAACTACAATACTTATAAATAAAATTCGTGATACGCTCCAAATGCCGAGTGCAGGTTGGTCAAGCCAATACTTGTTACTAGAGCAAAGCAAGTGTCTTATTCTGTGTATCATCGTTTACATATCTTTGCTTGAAAAGAGAGTGATTCATTGCAGCGGCTAGCATGGCTCGAGAGAAACGGCAAACGTGTAAGTGTCTCCGTGTCCACGTGCTAACCACGCTGATGTTGATGTACCCACTTGCGCGTTGAATTCAACTTTAGTATACCTATGTGTGACTTTGTCCGAACTAATCATAAATAGCGTTAGGGTTAAACATTAGGTATTGCAAGAAAACGGGATTCTTGCAAATATTAAGTTCCAGGGCCCTTAGCCTGTAACGCAATGGTGCCAAAATGGGCACCCGGTTGACGATTTCAATTACGATTTTATTAATGCTGTCGGTCCAGTGTCGGTCCTTTTAATGTTTTTGTAGTACAGAAAAGAATATTATGAGTCTAATTCTAGAGGATTAGTACGCTGGTTGTAGGAGAACAACGAAAAATCCCGGTTTTGTCCTTCTACCTAGGACGCCATTGATACGCCATTGTGTTACAGGCTAAGGCCCCAGTTTTCTTCCAATAATGTCTTCTAAGTGTTGACTATTCCAAATCCAACCAGTTAAAAGTTGTGTTTTGTTCTTCCACGTAAATCCTAAATGAAATGTTTACAAAAGTTGTACAGTATTCTGTCGATTAAGCACCACGTCTCAAGTTTTTATAAAACCCTCCGATTACAATCCATCGAATAATAATAAATTAGTGTAGTACTTACGTAATATAAGTGTATCGTATAAATTGAGGCGGCAAGCACTTACTACCTATTGAAGTCTACATAAACATAAATGATGGATGATGTTACAGAAAAAAAAGCAGGTACGGTCAGCCACAGTCACAGATACCCCATGATGGCAGCTCTTACCGCGCGCGGCATAAGGGCGCCAATCGAACAAAAAGAGGTATCCTAGCGTGTGGCCGACTGTACCTACTTATTTTAATAAGTTGCGAATAAGTTTTGCGACGTCAAAAAAAGCGCGATAAGATCAAACAAATTAATTTGCAATAATTATTCTAAAATCGTGCCTACTTTATGGTGTAGCCGATATGGTTGGTTGTGTTCCACTGCAGGATAAAGGTAATATTTAATAGTGTAATATTTCTGCAATAATTCCTCTAAAATTGTATAATAAATCAAATAATTATCACAGTAATAACTAGTGTAATCAATTCACGTCATTGGTAGAGATGCTTCCGTCTTAAAAGGTGTAAATTGTGTCTACTTATTTTTGTAGTATACATATATGTACATAGATGAGGTAGGTTCCTCGAAATTATACTTGCAAGAAACTTTTTAACTGTTAATGAAAATATTGTGTAGTAAATAAAATATAAATAAGTAAGTAACAATTAAGTAAAACAGTAAAAAAAAAGCTTATGACGTGCTACAAAAAGTCCTTACTCAATAGCTCAATTGATTGCTAATAGCACCCGGTAATAGGGATGACATCCCAAATAATCGCTCTATGACGTTCCGTTGATATTTTATTATTTAATAATAAGATAACGGCATTTTTTTTCAACATGTTTGAATTTGAACTACATACGAAGACAGTGAAAAAAATTCAATGTTTTTTTAACAGAAATATCATCCTGGTGACTAGAAGGTTACACCATGCAAAACGAGTTAAGACCTTTTGTAACACGTTGTTATCAACAAATTAAACACCAACATATTTTTCCATCATATGCCAAACGGCAACGAAGAAACCTCTAGTCTAAAACCTAGTCAATTAGATCTAAGTAATCAGTAATTAAAATTAAGAATACCTACTTAGTTGCATTGCAATGAACATTCCATATTTTTGTGAAAATGTAATTCCATTGAGAAAATAAAAAAAAATTGTTGGTTTTGCCCAAGATTGAATTTTTCTTACCGTACGTGTTTACGATGCTTCCCCATATTTATTAGCAATAGGTCAACCACGCAACTCCGGTGCAAATGACAAAAGCGATGTGAGGGTAGTTGGCCAACCGTTACTAGAATAATCAGAACACTCTTCGCCTAACGCCCGCCGAATCGTCGGGGGATGAATAAGGTAATTTAACCCATTTTGCTTCAAGTGCTTACCAGGTAGGGGAGCACAACTTCAAGATAAAAGTTTTATCCTACTACTATCAAGTAGCGGAATCTCACTTCACGCGGTGAAATAAAGCAAGATGGCGATAGCCGATAATGGGATAAAACTTTTATCGTGAAATTGTGCTCCCCTAGCTAGTAGGTACCCATGATTACGTACGATACCAAAACATCGTGATTGAATTGAATAATAGGAACTCGTGTTTTCAAAAATGTCAACTTTTAATTTTTAGATCGCACAGTGCAGTGGGTACTTCTCCAGAGACAAAAAATTATATGTCTGTGGGTATATCTCTGTAACCAACTAACAAAACGGCATGTAATATTTTTTTTTGTACAGTTACGCTTTAACCCTAACAGGGTCAATGATATTTTTGAAATAATTATTCATCTGTAACAAATTCTGATTCATCTGGGCACAAAATATTTGAAAGTCGATATCTCAAAAACTATTTTATAAAAATCAGTCCCTCACTCAAATATATGTTCTTTGGTATACCTATTTTCATATAAACATGTGTTACAGTGCTGAAAGTGAAATTAAATTTGTGCCATATGAATCAGTCGAAGAATGAAATTTCAGAGAAACACCCCAGTGCAGTGTCAGACGCGATGGACCCTTCGGAGACACTTGCCCTGTAGTGTTGCTCCCGAGAACATCCTTCGCGGCGATGAGTGGTGGTATGGTTGTCCATGGTTCCAAGATATCGACTTCAGCACGGCAACGGTGCACCACACAGCGAGACAAGAAAGTTTCCCATCAAGGTGAGTAGTTACCTACTTATATTTCCCAGAATAAGCTATCATGGATGGATATTGCAAAACCGGATGTTTTTCGCAGCACGACGTCTCAACTTGCACCTATTTTGCGTGTAGTGGGATTTTTACTTTCCACGAACAGGTCAAGAATGTTCCGGACTGAGGTTGCCCGGTAGTTTGCAAACTCCCTGAGCAGGCAAGCATTCGAGCAGGCACTAATCAGTTGTGGTCTAAAATCAACAAAGAGTTAAAAAAAATCGACTAAGTGCGAATAAGACTCGCGTACCGAGCACGGCGAAAAACACGTGTGTCCCTCATTGAGGTAAACAATTATGTTTCCCCCCTTACTTTGGGTCCGCGATAAGGGGCTTATATGGGTCAAACTAGCGCCCAGCACGGACGTTTTTTGAGTTTTTGGAAACTCATCCTAGGTTTTTTTTTTGCCTTTTGGTCTATAGGTTCTGGGTTCTAAGAGAAAATTCGCTAAGCTAGCACTTGGGTATCGTTCTGTCTCTGCTGATTTGTCACAAAAGGCCTTAGGCCCGGTTTCTAAATTGAGAATTGTACTGAGCAAATACTTAAGTATCGTTCTGTCACGCTCTTTTGTGAGAAATCTGCAGAGACAGAAGGATAGGTACGTACTTACCCATTTGCTAAGCGAATTTCTCAATTCAAAAATCGGCAGTTAACTACTCAAATAAAAAAAACCGAGCGAGACAGGACGATACTTAAGCATTTGCTTAGTGAATTTCTCAATTCAGAAACCGGCAGTTAATCTTTTTGTTTTTACCCGATTGTCCAAAGGAGGGTTATTCAAATTAACCCTTTCAGACCTGATGCTAAACGGCAAGGTAGTTCAAAATGAAAGTTACTGTTACTAAATAATTTGGGGTGGCGTAAGAAAAATTATGCTACTGAAAAAAATCTATAAAAACTGAAAATCGTTTTTTCAGGATGCTCACGATTGTGAGGGATCGGGCCAAGTTTTGGTAAACTCACGGTTGTGAAGGTTGATAAATAAGACCATTTTTCGAACACTTCTTCTGTGAAATACTTCTCAAAATATTCAACAAGCGGACAGTCCCTAAATAAAATTAAACGTGTGTAAAAAAGGGGGCATCCAATTTTCGTCTCTACTTGGTTATATGCATACATTTTAAGGCAAACCTTGTAATATATTTGGGTAGTAATAGCACAAGAAATTCAAAATTTTGGGTTTTGAATACATTTTGAATTGCAGGCATGACTTTAACAGATAAGGGGCCCGGTTTCTGAGTTGAGAATTTTACTGAGCACATACTTACGTATCGCTCTGTCACGCTCTTTTGTGAGAAATCTGCAGAGACAGGACGATACTTACCCATTTGCTTGGCAAAATTCTCGACTCAGAAACCGGGCCAGAAAGATTGTAATTTGTAGTAAGTAACTAGCTGACCCGGTGAACTTCGTATCACATATAGTTTGACTCTCCGCGTCAAAAATGGCGATTCCAATACAAAATGACCAATTTTTATTTCTTCCGTTTTTCAGCTAATCCTTTAACTTTTCCCATATTTCTTTGCTTTTAAACCTACCCTGAACTATGGTGAACTAAACAAAACAGTAAATATGAAAATCGGTCAAGCCGTTTCTTAGTTTTAGCGAGACTAATGCACGGCGGTGGTTCATTTTTATATATACAGGGTGTTAAAAGACCGCCAACAAAGCGGGAAACCACGTATTGTCCTCATCATAAGGAACATTTTTGCCCAAGGAACTATGCCTGGGAAATCAACAGTTTCCGAGATAATGAGGTTCAAAATCGGACTTTTCAAAACTTTTTTTTTGCAGAAATGTATTCAGTATTTAGTTCTTAACATACCTTCTCAAGAAGCCATATCAAAATTATGAATATTTCTTACAAAAAACGACGTTAAAATTGCAACCCACAATGTATTCTAAACATCGGTACTTGAAGCTTAAGTAACCTAAACTTATACCTACGCTTGCGCAATATAACTTCTGTGCGTTACACGTCCATTGCGTGATAAAATATTTTTCAAAATTATAACCTAAAAAACCAAAATGATTTCCCAGCAATAATTTATCGAAAAAGTACTTTGTTTTGGTGTCTAGTATGCGTGGCTTTCGGGTCTGTTGGCGGTCTTTTAACACCCTGTATAGATAGATATATTTTTGGTACAGGTAATGAAACCTTATTTGTGCTTAAATGTTTTGGGTAAGGGTCAGTTGTTCTGTTGTTTACAATCTTGAAATATAAAACATAGTTACACCATTTATAACTCGAGAACGGGTGGACCGATTTTTATGATTTTATTTTTGGATTTCTATCCGCCCCGAATAGCTAAACAACGGAAAAACTCACGAGAAAAAAAAAAGACTGCGCGGACGAAGTCGCGGGCAACAGCTAGTAATGAAAAGAATAGGTACTATATTATGCCGTGAAAAATTTAATAATCTGTGAAAATTTTACATTTACCGACGCGCTATACTTTGTTGACTTTGAATAGGCTACTTGGTACAAGATGGTATTTCGATACTTAGGTAATCTACTTACTATTTATTTGCCGTGGTGTATCTACCTATAGGTTTCGTGGATTTACCCAATTAGTATTTATGTAGGATAAAATCGAACTAAATACCTATTCCTACTTTTTCTGTCGCCATTTCGTGCTGCCGCTTCGCAGGGGGCGCCTGCGACGCGGCGGCGGCGGCGGCGGCGGCGGCGCCGGCGCGGCTTGCGATTAGGGCAAGGGCCCCTTTGGAGCCACGCAGCACGCATCCCTCCGCGTAGGCAGTCTTGACTTGCCAAATCGAGGGGTGACTTGTTCCCAGGGTCTCTTCACACCTGCACCGAGCCCTCCGCCCTGACGTCACCTTAATAACAATAATCCACACTTGGAACTTACTGTTCAAATAAGATTTACTCGACTCGCCTCTATTGAATCTGTTGGAGGGCAGTGGGCAGAAATTATTATTACCCACCTAAGTAGGTGCGTAATGTGAATGTGGGTAGGTACCGTTGTTGCGGGTATTTTAGCTTTCGCAGGCAACTTTTTGACAAAGTAAGAAAAAGTTTAATTTATCTGCGTCCATGCCCTCGTGGCAGTGAACGAGTCTCTCGTGTTCACTAGGCAAGTTGGTGAATAGTTAGGGTGCTAAAATAAAAAGGGAATGTACTTAGTTGTAGTGCGTCAAAACTTGTAAACTTTGGGAGTCAATAGGAAAGTTCTGACGCGTCGTGAAATCGTTCGCCGAAGTGATCCGGAAAAGGGAGGAGGGTAATACGGTTCCACTTTTGGGTTTTTCGTGTAGGTACTTCAATGTTGAAAGTGGTGCGTCTTCTTAGGTGAAAATAAATTATGAAACTCTCTCCGAAACAGGTACATAAATGAGAAACATTCAAATGTCAAGAACATGAAGTTTTATCAAACCTGCTTTTCATAATGAATATGTAACAATAGAACCAAAAGGGCTAATGTGTGGCTGACTGTAAGTAGGTACATGGAAAATCTCGTAAAATCGTTTCTCCATGGTTTTATAAAGCTAGCTAGTAGAATCTAGAACTGGTACCATCCCGTTGAAATAGAACGTGTTACAAAAGGTCCTAACTCTTTTTCCAGTATGTAACCTACCGGTAAACATAACGACATTTCTGTAAATATTTGCAGTGCCTACTTTTTATGGTTTTTAGGGTTCCGTAACTCCAAAGGGAAAACGGAACCATTATATTATAGGATCACTTTGGTCTGTCTGTCAGTCGAGACGGCCGTTTATTCCGCTTATAAATCCGAAAAACCGCAAAATTTTAATTACCGCGTCAAGAGACCTACCTACATGTCCTTATACCTACAAGAAATGGGGGATGATTTTTATTATTATGTATCTCATCGTAAAGATTCACGAAACAACTTCAATTAGAGAACAATATGAAGCTTTGACAGCAAAAAGCTTTGAATTTTAGGTGCAGTTAAGTAAGTATGTACGTAAGGCTTAAATTTCAGCGTTGCTCGAAACGGTTGCTCACGAGGACGATTATCCCAATTTCATACAAAAATATCCCCCATAAAAAAGAACTTTATGTAGGTACTCCCGAAATGCTACCGAATATTAAAATTTTTCGTGTTAGTTTTACTACGGTAGCCTACCTATGCCACTGGTTGCAGCCAAGAGGGTAGGACTATCAAGCTCTACTTCGTCTTGCAGCTTCGAAGGCCGTGATAGCCGAATTGACCGCCATCGCCAGCCTTCTATAAGACGGCCAGTCCCTTCGATGGCGACTTGTTTTGTTTGGCGGCGGGCGATCCATTGTCGCGTATGCTAAACGCTTGCGAGGGCGAAGACGCGGCAGCTGCCTAGAAGTCGGCGCCACCCCCGTTCCCACGGGGGTCGCATCTGCTCGGCCCGCGCCCTATAACCTTTCTTCATTACCCAACAATAAACACTGTACTTATTATTTCTACCCTTAGCCGTGATTCCTCGGTAACGGTACTTCATTCGCCGTCGCGAGCCGAAGCGCGCGTCATCTCCCGCTGCAAAGTTTTTGTGTTAAGTTTTTTTTTTTTGTTTTTCGTGGCGTAGGGTTGGTCACACTTTCGTTCGGTTAGGCGTTTTTTATTGTTTATAGTTTTGGGTTTGGTTTTCAAATTAAAGTTATTAGTTAATTAATTGCGGTGGTTTTGTAGAGTTTGATAAGAAGTAAGAGTACTTACCGATCTTATAAATGATGAATGCCCTAAACTTACACAAGTCGTATCCAAGCCTGGAAATGGGTGAGTAAATGATCGTCATGTTTTTACATTATAATTATTATTTGCTTACTTTAATACTTCCTGCTACCTAGTACAGCAGCAACAGGTAGAACCTATCTGTTGATGCAGTGATGTACCTGCATTTGAATAGGTATTTATTCATCAGTTTGGTTTTTGCTTGCGTTCATACAAATTATCTAAGTAGGTAACTTACCTCTGAAGAAACTGAAACACCTGAAATAAAAAAGCGGCCGAGAGTGACGTGGGTTTTACCTGACTGGGGCAAGATCACTCTCGTTTGTCTGTCTAACTGTCACTGCCAATTTTAAGGATTAGTTACCTACATAAGAAAGGTCAATGGGCACATTTGTATAGAATCCATACTCACGTACCTATAACTACAGCCGCGTACAGAAATAAAATAGGGTAGATTTGAAATATACTGTCTCTAGTTTACGGTAGTATGGGTCGCATTTTTCTGGGCGAAAAAAAAGGATTGATGATTTCGTATGAAAAAAAGTTTTTTCTTAGGATATACAACGTGTTACAAAACATCCTCACTCTTTTTATAGGGTGTAACCTACTGGTCAACAGGATGTCAATTCTGTAAAAAAAACATTTTATTTTATAACCTCAAAATTGATTTTTTTTCATATTTTTTTTGTTCTTGGTATTAGCTCAAATTTAAAAATATGTTTGTGTGTGTAGGTGCATTTGCAAAGGTTTGAGTTGTTAAAACATTGTGAAAGTCAATGAAAACAATATTTAAAAAATACTTTTCTCCCGCCACACCGTTCACATTTTATTAATTTAAAAATCAACGGAACGTCGTAGAGCAAAAATAGTTATTTGTTATGCAAGAATGCAAAATTATTGTTTGCGGCGAGTGCTTGTATTGAATACCGAGCTAGCGAAGGTTTCTAAAATTGAGCCACGAGCGTAGCGAGTGGTTCAAGAAAAGAAACCTGAGCGTAGCGAGGTATTCAGAAGCACGAAACGCAAATAATATTGCATTCGTGCGAAACACAAAACTTTTCATCTCACAGAAGCGAGGAAATGACTTTGTTAGCCAAGCGGGAAAAACTCTATAGACAACTACTTACAGGCAGAACAGGTGAATCAAATAAGTTCCTTTTAAAAGCATATTTTACTGTAGTTACGGCTGCCACACTAATTTTTTGAGCTTCGTTGGTATTAAAACCATTCGTTTTATTAATAATTTCCTGAAGTTTATTTATCCAGACACAAAAATAATGTAATTAAAAGAATGTTTTTTTTTCCGGGTGCATTCTGAACTTTTACCATATAATATAAAAAATTCTAGGAGATAAAAAATTAAATTAGTAATATCGTTTGAAAAAATGTATTTAACAAACCAAAACATAATTATCTATTTGATAAAACAGAAGCGAAGCAATTTTTTTATTTACTGGTATTATAAAATAAATATTGTGTACAAAATATTGAAAAGACTATAAGAAGAAACCGCGTTTCTGAATGTTCTATTCCGTGACTTAACCTTTTTAAAAGATGCTTATGCCCCATTTACATTCACAGTTTTGTATAGAGAATGGGCACGAACAATCACTTTCGCTGAAGTACGCGTGTAAATGAACTATGAATGAGGCTCTTTTTTCTCTCAGGACTTGGCATCTTCTTAAACGGCCAGTGTTTTTTTCTTTTTCAACACCATAGGGCGCGGGAAAGGCTGTCCCGGCGTCGCGTTCAAATTTCGAAGCGCAACAAAATGCAGATAGTTTAAATACGGCCTTTACACGATCGTAAGTTACTAGTAACAGCAAACTTTCCGAGCGAGGGAGATGAAAAAAATATTTTTCATCTCCCACGCTCGGAAAGTTTGCTGTTACTAGTAACTTACGATCGTGTAAAGGCCGGATTTAAACTATCTGAACTTTTGTGCGCTTCGAAATTTGAACGCGACGCCGGGACAGTCTTTCCCGCGCCCTATGGTTTTGAAAAAGAAAAAAACACTGGCCGTTTAAGTAGATGCCAGATCCCGATGGAAAATAAAACCTCATTCATAGTTCGTTTAAACGCGTATTTCAGCGAAAGCGATTGTTCGTGCCCATTCTCTATACAAAACTGTGAATGTAAATGGTGCATAAGCATCTTTTAAAAAGGTAAAGTCACGGAATAGAACATTCAGAAACGCGGTTTCTTCTTATAGTCTTTTCAATATTTTGTACACATATTTATTTTTAAATACCAGTAAATAAAAAAAATGCTGCGCTTCTGTTTTATCAAATAGATAATTATGTTTTGGTTTGTTAAATACATTTTTTCAAACGATATTACTAATTTAATTTTTATCTCCTAGAAATTTTTAATTTATATGGTAAAAGTTCAGAATGCACCCGGAAAAAAAAACATTCTTTTATTTACATTATTTTTGTGTCTGGATAAATAAACTTCAGGAAATTATTAATAAAACGAATGGTTTTAATACCAACGAAGCTCAAAACTTTAGTGCGGCAGCCGTAACTACAGTAAAATATGCTTTTAAAAGGAACTTATTTGACTCACCTGTTTTGCCTGTAAGTAGTTGTCTATAGAGTTTGTCCCGCTTGGCTAACAAAGTCATTTCCTCGCTTCTGTGAGATGAAAAGTTTTGTGTTTCGCACGAATGCAATATTATTTGCGTCTCGTGCTTCTGAATACCTCGCTACGCTCAGGTTTCTTTTTTTGAACCACTCGCTACGCTCGTGGCTCAATTTTAGAAACCTTCGCTAGCTCGGTTTTCAATACAAGCACTCGCCGCAAACAATAATTTTGCATTCTTGCATAACAAATAACTATTGTTTGTGATCCCTATCACCGGGTGCTATTACGCTGTAAAAAGAGTTAGCATCTTTTGTAACACCTTGTATGTTTTTCCTTCAGGCATCTACTCTGGAGTTAAACTTGCTGTATCGTAGGCACCATCGTCAGTTTTCATCATAGAAATAATAATTCGTTTCGTAAATAAATACTACATAAAAAATTTAAAATACCCTCAGACCATATGGTCTGTGAAAATACCCCATTTATGCTTCAAATTAGCATATCTCATAAACAGCTGAACCGATTTTGATAAAACATATTTAAAAACACTCTCTAGAAAACCTGCTATCAAATATAAAAAAATAGGTAAAAAAACTTTTTAAGTTAAACGGTTTTATGTTAAACATACATTGCAATGTTTAAGATAAATGTACTAAAAACCAAAAAATAATAAAATAGATACAGTCGTGGGAATTATAAACATATGCATAGACTAGACTAAAATAAAACCGTGGGGCACGTCAATTGTCTACAATCGTTGATTAAAATGTTTGTTTTGTAATGTTACACTATAATTAGGCAGTTGACGTGGCCCACGGTTTTATTTTAGTCTAGTCTATGCATATGTTTATAATTCCCACGACTGTATCTATTTTATTATTTTTTGGTTTTTAGTACATTTATCTTAAACATTGCAATGTATGTTTAACATAAAACCGTTTAACTTAAAAAGTTTTTTTACCTATTTTTATTTTCTAGTTTTTAGTTTTTATTTCGCATTCTGTTTAATTCATAAAGTACATTGTATTATACTGATTGAGCACTTTCATTTGATACTCATATTGATGGGATCGATAAAACCTACGTTATCCGCCATTTTGTAGCGGCCGCCATCTTGTATTTCAATTTTTTATAGTATATTGTATTCTGCTTGTTGAGCCCTTTCATTTGATACCCATATTGATGGGATTGATAAAACCTACGTTATCCGCCATTTTGTAGCGGCCGCCATCTTGGATTTTTTTTTTATAGTATATTGTATTCTGCTTGTTGAGCCCTTTCATTTGATACCCATATTGATGGGATTAATAAAACATAAATTATCCGCCATTTTGTAGCGGCGGCCATCTTGAATTTATAATGATAATGAATAAACATAATTGTATTGTCACCAAAATCCAAAGTGCATACAAAATTTCAGATTAATCGGTTGACAGGAAGAGGGTGAAATTTGAATTACTAAATTTGACCCAAGAATAAATAAAACAAACGGGGTGAGCTAAATAAAAACCGTTTAAAAAAAAACGCTTCCATCGGTGCCTTCATACGGTGCCACAGACCATTGCGGAAAGCGGAGACAGACAGACACATAAAGCGGTAAAAATTATAACTTTTTTTATGTCGGGGTTTAAAAAAAGAATATTGTTTTGAACCAATATTGAGTTTTTCAATTAAATCACGGTTTTACTCACTTGTGTTTTGTCGGTGTAGCCGACTAGTTTCGGTTCTCACCGTGACTTATTAGAAAAATGTGCAGTGCTCACGAAAATTTAAGTTTATAAAAACAATATTGAGTTTTTAACATGCTGCAACTTTTTACTGAAATCTCATCGTGTTGACATGTAGGTTACACCCAGGTTACACCCTGCAAAAAGAAATGGGACCGTTTGGAACATGTAGAGAAACTCCGTGTGAAGGGTGCCTAACCTTTGGCAATAGGCTTTTTTCGGGTTTTTTTTTTTTGTTGTTTATGAAGACTTCTCTAGATGGCGCTATCCATCTCACCATAGAAAATGGAGTTTAGCCAGAATTAATGTCAAAGTCTGTCCACAGACTGTCTATTGGTCTGTGCCGAGGTTTTATCACAGATAACAGCTACCCCGCCGCGCGCCGCTTGCTCTTGCTCGTAATTTTTGTTTCACACACAAGTGATCATCCATGGATTTTCATTAAAATAATACCTACTTAGAATTATAAGTGCTTTTGTACATCTTGTATGTGTACAAGCCATGTATGGGAAGTGTTGTGTTTTGGGTCGAATGGAGAAACCAGTTTAGCCTAGGCCAAACTAGGCTAGCCCTATTTGAATAGGGGTAATACAGATTCTACCTAGTTATGCTAGACTAGTACTTTTTCTTAAAACTAACTAACCCGCCGTAATTATCTGAACAGTAGGGGACGCATTTAAAGGCCGTATTTGAAAAAGTCTACATTCAAAAAGTTTACGGTATATCCGATTTTGTCCGGTTTGAAGGACCACTCGAAAACAAAAAGAGGTAGGTAGGTATGTCAGTGTGTCGCCAACCGAACCTACTGACCTAACCTAACCTTTGTTTTAAATCTTTTTCGACTGTCTGTCACACGTCCAGGAATACCCTGTATGTTTAACACCCTTTATGTCGGTTTTTAGAACACCTTTATAAGTAAAAGGCCTGGTTTCGGGGTTCTTAAGGGGTTCGAAAATTTCGTTATTTTTGCGCTAAACCTCTTAGTTTACGAGATATGGTAACATTCATACCTAATCGTTCGTCAATATCAGCTCGGGCTAGGCCATACTAGTTTATCCTGGAGCGTACAATATTCTTGCTAGGCCAGACTGGATTGGCCTAGGCTAAACTGGTTTCTCCATACGAGCTTCGTTCGGCTAGACTAGTTTGGCCTAGGAAATACCGGTTTATCCATACGAGCTTCGGCTAGACTAGTTTGGCCTAGGCTATACTGGTTCGTTCATACGAGCTTAGGTTAGACTGATTTGGCCAAGGCGAAACTAGTTTATCATGAAATCGGATTTGGCCGGTAACATAATACAACAGAAATGGCAAGAAAATAAGGATTATTAGGGGTCAGGTCAAGCGGTTGGTCAGGTGATTATTTTCCATCGCAACTTAAATACCACCCGACGCCATGGTACGCCACCCGACGCGCGTAGACTTATCTGGCGTTCTTTTTGGTTATCTGTGATCTAGTTTGACATTTATTCTTACTAAAATACAGCGCCATCTAGAATTTTTATTATAACTAAAGGAAAAAACCCTATTTGGCATAATGTGGCTTGGAGCCCGTTTCACAATTTTTTCAGCTAGGTACATACACAATCCACTCAACTAAAGTACGTAAATAACCTAGTAGGTAGGTAGGTACTCAATCAAAGTGCTGAATGCAAATATCCCAAATAAATCCATTTAGGTTATTACGTTGTTTTAAATCCCGTCCCGGTAAAATTATGTAAAATGCGGAAGTGTATGCGTGTCTGTCGTTCATTTGTCTCTCTTATATACCATTTAGGATTAGGATGAACCCCAATCCTAATTATGTTATGAGTTGCTGCCTAATTATTTGATAGTAAAGTAAAGTAGTAAAAATACCCGCCTAACCCGAATGGAATGGATGGACATAACCTAGGTTTGATTCCCGAAACCACAGCCTTCTTTAATAAAGAAGGCTGTGCCGAAACCCATCGGTAGGCAAATACTTAAATCTTTGCGGACGAAGTCTCTTGGCAAACATCTAGTACATAAGTACAGCACCTAAGCTGTTGTTCAAAATCTAAAAATAATAATCTGCCCTTTGTGAAGCTTTAGAGTACACACGACAGAACGTCGACCTTTACACGCTAGCACTCTACTCGGTTGCGTTACAGGCGACTTTACAACAAAAATGTACACCCTAACGTGCTGTCGTGTGTACATTGAAAATAAGCAATACTTCTTTAGGTATTCCCGGGGCATAAGTATTTTGAGAGCCCTCAACTGCACAATTTGTATGTAGGTACGTCAGCTACAATGGGCATCGTCAAATAATATTTTTTATTCTATAAATCGAAAATATAGACAAATATAAGAAACTAATTTGAATATTTTCTTAATTGTTCATGTAAATATTTTTTTATTAATTATTTAAAATTTCTAAAAGTTTTGTGTATGACGTCACCACAGGCATTATGTACTAAGTTCATTGCATTCATTCATGCTTTTAAAAAATAAAAATATGTAGACGTTTGACAAATGTCAGTGTCAAGTCAACAAGAAGGTTATTTTCTCAGTTATTTGACACTTTTGACAGTTATTGTTGACGAATGTATTTTTTTAAATACCTATTTGTAGGCAAAGGAACTACCGCATTAGAGGCTATGATGACGTCATCGAAAGAAAAATGAAGTAAACATTTTTGGCGGAAATATTAATAATCCGTTTTAATTTTACTTATTTAAACCCCTAATAGTAATCAGTATGCCTATTCCTCGAAATGGTTTTCAATTTACGACAATCGATGCCTCACTGATCAATGCCCATTGACGCCTTTTTGCCGCGCGCGGTAAGAGCTACCATGGGGTGTCATAGACTGGCCGACCGTAGGTAGTCAAGACGAGGCTTCCCGCGTCTTTCCTATAATAATAATAAAGTATTTAATTCACTAAAAAAAAGTTACAATGCATCCCCATAACCCAATTCTTTGTTCCACCCAACCATACAATAGCCTGTGCTCTTTGCGGGAAAGCCACCAGAGTGCATTTTGTGATGTGGTGTGCTCTGGGGGTGGACCCAATAAGTGTACCCACATTGCATCAGGTCGGCGTGACCTGTGCTTTTGACGGGAAAGTACTGCGAGTGTATTTTGGTGTATGGTACTCTCGCAGGATGGACCTTGAGGATGCGCATGGTCACGTCGCACCAGGTCAATGTAGGTGGTGCACCTGATGGGAACCCTCAAGTGTATTTTTGTGTGTTTGTTGCACTCTGGGGGACACAATTGGTGCACCACGTTACATAAGATCAAAGCTGTCAAACGGGCCTCTACGTGTTGGATACGTCCCCCCCCACGCACGCCGGCTAAAGGACCGGGACTCTGTAGTCCCGTGAATCTTTACGATAGACATACATAATAATAAAGTATTTAATTCACAAAAAAAAAAGTTACAAAGTTGGCTTAGGCTAATACATAAAAAAGTGTACATAATTTTTTGGTAAACCATTTGTGTTTGGTTGCTGCCGAACTAGGCCTAAAGCCTGTGTTTCAGCATACAATACAGGGCGGCCCAAACATAGACGTCAAGCGAGAAAATCTAGATAGCTGACACCGAGGGCTACCCGAATCACCCCCATGTATGTTCAGCCATTTTTTGTCGTTTAGAAAATATGAGGCTTTTAAGGTGTTTTTGAAAAAAAAAAAACCTAGGATAGGATTTTATTTTGTAACTTTTTTTTCTTTTCACTTTTCCGTGTTTTTTTTTAAGGTCTCAGATAATTTATCTATTACCACAAAAATAATGGTCAGCTTTGGACTTCTAACGGAAGGGATTCAGTTTCATTGATTGTTGTTTGTTTAAGTTTGGTACATTTATTAACATAATATTCTATTTATATTAGTCTCACTAAGGAGATTACTCTAGTAAGTAGGAAGGTACTTACTACCTACTCGTATTTAAGGTCTTACAATATTTTCTCAGAATGATGGCCCGCGCGCGGCACTTTGTTGTTTTATTTGATACGTTAAGGCTTTAATAGGCGCTAACTAGCGCCACCGATGATAAAAAAATCATGGCTTTTTTTATAACCCCCTTTTTGAAAAAGTTAAACGGCAGAGTTTTCTATATTACTAATAGCAATTTTTAGAACCATCAGCCCAGAGCCGAGACCCAGGAATCTATGCTACAATTTAACTTTTGGCAGAAACGGCCGTTTTTGGCTATAAACGAAATTGTAGCCTAGGTTGTTGTTCCTAGATTGCAGGTTGTAGGTACTAAAAATTGCTATTAGTAATATAGAAAACTCTGCCGTTTAACTTTTTCAAAAAGGGGGTTATAAAAAAAGCCATGTTTTTTTATCATTGGTGGTGCTAGTTAGCGCCTATTAAAGCCGCAAGATAATAGACGGTGGACCTATAATTTTCATGTCAAGGAAGTGTTGCTCTGGGTTATCGCAGCGGTCTGCGGAATCGAACCTGTTACTTACCTAAGCAGAATTATTTTCGACCACTTCGGCTCTACGAAAATCCGAAGCTAGTAGCTAAGCTGTTACCTAGATTTATTAGGTAAATGAACCGACTAGGTGCTTAGCCTAGTACCTACAGTATTTACCACTTACTGCTGACGTTACTGCTTCCGTGATAAGTTCTATGTATAGTTACGCGGCGACAAACAATAAAAAGAGTCTTGCATTGCTTGCCTTAAAATTCTAGCCTTCTAGCGAATTCAGAATGATGCTCATGCGAATGTTTAAAATTTATAGCGAGCGACAAGTGTGTCCACTTAGCTAGAGCTAGACAGTGCCTAGGTACAGTCGTCCACACGGTAGGATACCCCTTTTTGTTCGATTGGCGCGCGGTAAGAGCTACCATCTACCATATGGGCTATCTGTGACTGTGGCCAACTGTATTAGATACATTGTTAGATAAGTAATCTTGCTAGTGTGATTATGCCCGTCTCTGCCGCCCATCTCGCTGGTTCGCACCCCTTCACGGGACGACGGCGTTTCACGGTGGCGGCGCGTGAGTCTGGAGCCGTTTTTAGCTTTAGCGGCAGTAACAAACGTACGCGCCTAAGGCCCGGTTTCTGAGTTGAGAAATTCACTAAGCAAATGGGTAAGTATAGTCCTGTCTCAGCAGATTTCTCACAAAAGAGCGTGACAGAACGATACTTACCCATTTGCTTAGTAAATTTCTCAACTCAGAAACCGGGCCTAAGACTTTTTGCGGAAGCCTCAGGTTAGTCGTCGAGTAGCTCTGGCTGGCTGGTGGGAGTGGTGGATCAGGGCCCTTAGCCTGTAACACAATGGTGCCAAAATGGGCTGTCAGGTGACGACTTCAATTACGATTTGCTAACGCTGTCTGTCCTTTTAATGTTTTTGTAGTACAGCAAAGAATATTTTGATTCTAATTCTAGAGGATTAGTTCCCTGGTTGTAGGAGAAAAACGAGGAGAGCCCGGTTTTGTCCTTCTGCCGGGACGCCATTGACCCGCCATTGCGTTACAGGCTAAGGGCCCAGGTCGGTCAGTCAAGTCAGTCAGGCGCTTGGCGGCGCCCGCGCAGGCTGTCCGGCGCACGCGCTCGCTCGGCGGGTCGCCGCGGCCGACTTCACGCGTGTCGTGGGAGTGCGGGGGCGGCCGAACCGGTCGGCGGGCCGACCCCAACGACCTTACCTACGACGACGTACATACCGTTCACTCGGCGGCGCGCACGCAGCCGACTAACGCGCTTTCGAACGTCACTTGTACAATTCTTACAAAATAACAAAAATGCAGTGGATTTGCTCGTGCCCTTCCCGTGATGTGTTGTTCAAGATCAAGACGCTTTCATGAAGGAGAGTCCCTCAATTATGTATGTACTTGGTAACTTACTATCTACCTGTGTGCTTCTGCATGTTTCATGCAAGTTTCGTGTGAAGAGCACGGGCGATCGTTCGTTTGTATGGAGGTACCTACGTAACGCGGCCGAGGCGCTGCCTGTTGGAATCTTAGGAGAATGTTGTCTTCTAAGTTACAGGTTGTCGTTCTCAATAGCTGAGCTGATGCGGAATTCTGGGTACATAGTACCATACTATTTAAACTTTGATTCCGATTCTTCGTATAAAATAGGTATCTATCTGTGTTTACCTATAGCAACCCGCTGTGTGTACAGCCGGCCTCACCCAAAGATACTCCTTTTTGTTCGATTGGCGCCCTTATGCCGCGCGCGTTAAGAGCTGCCATGGGGTATCTGTGACTATGGCCCATCGTACCTAGTGTGTGACCTATTCTACCGTACTGGGGACCGTTCATTAGGTTAGGCACTTACAGTTCAAAACAGCCGCGCGCGGGTACGATACTATGTACAGTCGCCCGCACGCTAGGATACCCCTTTTTGTTCGATTGGCGCCCTTATGCCGTGCGCGGTAAGAGCTACCATGGCGTATCCTAAATGTGGCCGACCGTACCCCAACGTGACACTTATCGTGTGCAGAGTAAAAAGTACAACTATGGCGGTAAAAATCCAGGTTATCTTAAAATAATGCATTTTAGTAACCACAAAAGTTTGAAAACTTTATTTTCACGAAACGTGTACCTTACCAAAGCTGCACGTTTACACGGTCAAAGTGTTAGTAGAGCACGGTCCTAGTTGACTTTTCCCAGCAAAGTGCACTTCGATGAAAACTACCATCGGAAACTTTAGCTGACTCTGACGACGCACTTTTACCGTGAAAAACATTCGCACTAGTCAAAAATAATCGTCTGCTCAGTGGTCAAACGGCAAACAAAACTAAGGCCCGGTTTCTGAGTTGAGAATTTTGCTAAACTATCGTTCTGTCACGCTCTTTTGTGAGAAATCTGCAGAGACAGAAGGATAGGTACTTACCCATTTGCTTAGCGAATTTCTCAATTCAGAAATCGGCAGTTACTCAAATAAAAAAAAGACCAAGTTCGAGTCGGACGCACGCACCGAGGCCGAGGGGGTCCGTAAAACAAATAGGTATATTTTTTATTGCATGGCGGTACGGAACCCTCAGTGCGCCAGTTTTTGAACGAGCGAGTGAAGCGAGAGAAGTTCTCCGAGTTTACTGGAACAATCCAGTGTTTGTATGTTTGTATTTATGAATGTTCATTCGACGATAAACTTGAGTAAATTTGGTCGGATCGTTATGAAATTTGGTAGGCGGGTCAATTCAATAAATAAATAAAAATAATTCGAACATGAGCGAAATAATTGGAGGGGTTGCCGAGATATGCGCAGGCAGAGTACGGGTACGGAACCCTAAAAAAGCAAATGAAGTACCTAAGTATTAAAATCCGGTCTCACCGCCACCCCTTTCCTTTTGTCGGCGAGTATTAAAACGCCTCGACGACGCAACTGTCTAGCTGAATAAGCTCACCGTGAGGTCCATGAGACACCAACAAAGGGCCATATAGGTACAGCAGGGATATCCCACGCCTTATTGCCCAGGGGGTCGTACAGCATTGTGTGACTGCAAAGGAATCTTATTGGTTCAAAATTGTCTCAGACTTACCAATCGGGAGCTCCGGATAAGACTCGCCCCCAAAAACAGACAGATGCTCGAAAGGTGCGGTGGTGTATTTATCGCTGTTTGCACATCGTGGGCCATTGCCATCTCGCTAGGTAAATAAAATGAAAAAAACTTGTACCACCTGCCTTCGGGATTTGTGTTTTTTTTTTGCACTACGAAACTGTGTGCTTTGCGATTTTTTTCTTTCGATATTTTGTGTGAATTTGTATGCCTTCGCGATGCGATTACCTACATGTATTTAGGTAGATAACACTTTGATCGTTAGCATTCTGTGATTCTTAATATATGCCAACGTGCGTTTTTTTAAACACCATGGTCAACAGTAGTCAACAGTTCAAAACTAACGGACTTAAAATAAATAGCCCTTTGCTTTTGCCCGCGACTTAATCCGCGCAGAATATTTTTTTGGGAAATTTTCCCATGTTTAAAATAGTTAAATAACTATTCACTATCAACAATAAATATTCCGCTTTTCGAAGCGGAGAGTAATAAATAAATGGTGTAACCAACCCGAGCTTAGCCCGCGGAGATAAAAAGCTGCTTTTATTTTTCTGAATTTATGATATCTACACCACCCTATCTACCTATGGAAATTGAAATCTTATAACCTGTTTAGGTACTTACCTATTTCTATTTAATGTAACGAAGATGTCTGATGTTGTTTCCAGGCTGGGCCACGGTGGGGGCGGCGGTGAGCGGCGATGCGAGTGCTGATAGCATGGCTGAGGCAGCGCCCGCGCCCCGCAGTCCCCGCCATCAGCACAAGCGCCGCCGCCTGTCGCGGCTGCTCGACAAGCTCACGGTGCAGCTGCGCAACAACAACCACTACCCGCCTCCGCGCTGGTTCATGCTCGAGGCGAGCTACCCCGAGCCGTCGAAGGCGGCGGAGGACGCGCCTCTCGACTTGTCCATCAAATCCGAGGTGGCGAAGCAGGCGGAGCCCAAGCAGGAGCTCGCCGAGAGCCCTGCTTACGTCTGCGGCGCATGTGGGCAGACCTTTAGCGTCCACGACAGACTAGCAAAGCACATAGCGTCTCGCCACCGCGGGAGGACGCCTGACTCCGCCAGGGCTTATGAGTGCGACGTCTGCCACCGCCGCTTCGCGCGCTCCGACATGCTGACCCGACACGCGCGCCTACACAGCGGAGTGAAGCCCTACGCTTGCGCGGCCTGCGGCCAAGTGTTCTCTCGCTCGGACCACCTGGCGACGCACCAGCGGACGCACACCGGTGAGAAGCCCTATCGCTGCCCAGCGTGTCCTTACGCTGCCTGTCGCCGTGACATGATCACTCGCCATATGAGGACCCACTCCCGTCGGCCACAGCCAGCCTAAGTCCACCGTGACAAGTGACTCTCGATTACGTGCCAAATTTTATCGTAGTATTGTTAAATGTGTCCAAGACTTTAATATTTAAAATATAGGAGTGTTATGTACCGTGCGTGCCACCAATTATTGATAAATTATTATATCTATCACAGGAGCGGATCCAGGAGACCTTCTTTCTCCTTTTTTTTTGTGGTAACTTATTGATCGCATAGTCTATATAGTACTTACCTACTTTTAAATAACTTATATTACGAGTATAATCTTTAAGTGGGGGAAAATCTTCAATGTTCTTCTTTGTACGAGTAAGTACCTTCTCATTGATAGATGTATCGTGCATGCTCAATTATTTATTATTTGTATTGTAATACATTATAGGTTCATAAGTGCCGTTTGTTGGATACTGGATACTTACATTGTTTTAACGGTTAAAAACCGCATGTATTTTGTATTAGTGTATTTATCTATGGATAATCCTAGTTCACGTGTTAGACTGAACTTCTAATTCCAAAGCTGTTTATTTCTCCTTTGTTTTAAAAGTTATTTCAGTTAGAGTAGAGTAGGTTGCATTGTTTTTTGTTGGTAACTAAGTACCTAAGTGTTAACGGCAGAACAAGATATCTGTGCTTGTTGTGGGTGTATGTCTAGATTAGCTAAGTATTTGACAATATTTTTTAAATCTCACTTCCTTATTTTTGTATAGTTTTACATTGTTATATTATTCGTTTACGATTAATAAAATTATGAAGAATTGCATTCATAATTTCTATCATAGTCTGATAATTGCTATTAAGTATACTATAAGTTGTATAAACGTAAGGGTATAATAAAACCTTGGGGATCTGTGATCTTGAGCATTTTTTTTTTATTCGAATCATTACTTTGCTTTGATGTTTATTGTTTTTTTTTCTGTGCATGTGCTATTTATTACGTTATTATTATTACATAAATTAGCCCCTAAAGCAATCCTCAGGGTTTTTCATTACGTACCGAACTGCATTGTTTTGTTCAGTTCAGTTCAGTTCATTTATTGACTTCATTTTCGCCGGTTTGTTTCAAAGTTAGGTAGGTACGTGTCGCGTTAAGTTAGATGGAACACCTGACTTGTGGCCGTGAAACCATTTAACAAGTTTGACCTGCCCGTGCTTAGATACCGAAATACATCCCTTGCTTGTAGTACCTATGTGGTAGATGTGGCTGGTTACCTCCACCCTCCTCTTAGGGCGCTGGGCATAGTGACATAGCCCATAAAAAAATGCACAAAATCGATTCATGTATCAAATACACTAAACAAATTGAAAATGTTCACATATCAAACCCTAGAGTTAGGTGTGACCTACCTTAAACAGTATCCACTACGCCCAGCCCCTTAAGCCTTAAATTTTAACGCAAATAATGATTATTTTGTTCTTTTTTTAGATAAAAAAATATATAAATTTTCATAAGCCAAAGTTACAACATTTTACCTCTTCTCTCCGTTTCCGATATCTATCTAGGTTACGCCCTCCTTATTATTATGTTACGTTTTATAATGCACCTACTTACTTTTTTCTATTAAATCACGGTTTTACTGACTAGTATTTTGTCGGTGTAGCCGACTAGTTTCGGTTCTCATTCGGAGACCTTAATCATGGTTTTATTTTATCATGATAGATTACAAAATACTAGTGAGTAAAACCATGATATAATAGAAAAACACCTACATAGGTACTTCTTTATTTAGTGCTCTAAGTGTATAGGTTCGTAACTATAATAATAATGTCAAAAACTACCTACTCCTTACATAAAAGGAAGTCCCAACCACAAAAGTGTAGGTACACACGACAGCACGTCGACCCTTACACGCTAGCACTCTACTCGGTTACGTTACGGGCGACTTGACAACAAAAGTGTACACTCTGACGTGCTGTCGTGTGTACCTAAAAGTGTACGCTTTGCCGCACTCTCGCCCATACAAACGGAGTAGGTAAACGAAGAAGTCGTTTTGCCACCCATTAATATCAGATTTCGTTGATAATTTTTGTACATTTTTATTTATGGCTAAGATTTTTCCTTTTATATAAATTTAATAATTTTAAAATATGCTTTTCAGTTATATTATAAAGAATAAAAAAAAAGGAAAAAGCTTAGACACCAAAATCAAGAAAATCGAATAAATGTTTATTTTAGGGGTAGCAAAACTACTTCTTCGTTTGTATGGGAGTGAGCGCGGTAAACACTTGTCTTATACCTAGGTACCTACCTAGAAATAAGAATGATGGCGTAAATAAACATTTTTTGTTTATTCACTTGCCTAATATCAAATTTAAAAAAAATACTGTCGACATGAT
The DNA here is from genome assembly GCA_949319315.1 of Zelleria hepariella. NCBI lineage: Eukaryota > Metazoa > Arthropoda > Insecta > Lepidoptera > Yponomeutidae > Zelleria > Zelleria hepariella. The sequence continues at coordinate 27,619,116 of OX439379.1, forward strand.
AATAATATGCAAAAATGTTAAATTTTTCGTCCAAACCTACGTAAGAATGTAGTGGGATAAGTTCTGGCTTTCTCTGTGATTTTTGTTATTGTTTTTTTTTTATTATAATTATTAAGCTTTATCTACTTTATTTATGTACTTGCTCTAAGTTGGGATGTACCTACCTAAGTAGATACCTAGGTACTATTGCGTAATAGGTATACATTTTTGTGTTTTAATTAATAATTGTACTTAATTTATGTTATATTTTCTATATAAATACATACCTAGGTACCTATATGAAGGAAGAAATAAATACCTACCTAAGTGAAAAGAACCTAAATTTGTTTGTTTTTCTAAATTTTCGTTTAGTAGGTATCTAGAGATGTTCCCTGAAACTGAAACCGTACAGTTAGATTTTTAAAACGGGGCAGTATAAGTCAAAAAATGTTTTTTGAACATTTTGAAAATTTGCGATTTGAAAAACAACGATAAATACTTAAATTTTTTAAATACCATCGCCAAAGAATGTTACTTACATTTATGTACCTACATTTTGTTAGGGAATCGGTTCAAAGTTTAATAATCCCCCTCCCACACACATATAACCCGTGTCATTAAAGAAAACATTTAGGATCGACTTCAAAACACTCGCCCTCTCGCTCTAATTAATACAGTCAAAGCGAGACAACGCTAGGTTTTTAACTCCGTCCTAAATGTTTTCTTTAATGACACGGATTATAGCGGTTAAACTTATAACGCCCGACTTCGGCGGTTAAAAAATAGGTTTTTTTATTCCCATCGATGCCGTTTCGTGTCGGATCAATCAAAATACTATACGGAGTAACGGAGCCAATGTTATAAATGGCGAAAAACTACCCATAACTTTCCTTTATTTTTTAGTAGGTAATGGAACGTCCTAGATATAGGTACAGTCTCAGATACCCCTTTTTGTTCGATTGGCGCCCTTATGCCGCGCGCGATAAAAGCTGCCATGGAGTATCTGAGATTGTGGCCGACCGTACGTTACGTCCCACACACAATAAGGTCCCGTATTTTTTTGTAATGGAACGTCCTAGATTATTTTCCATTGACTTTGACAAGGTTCCATCCCATTCTCATCGCGTGCGGATTATATCTTCCTTTGTGTTGTGACTTGTGATGTGAAGCCTGGGCCCTTAGCCTGTAACACAATGGTGCCAAAATGGGCTGTCAGGTGACGACTTCAATTACTATTTGCTAACGCTGTCTGTCCTTTTAATGTTTTTGTAGTACAGCAAAGAATATTTTGATTCTAATTCTAGAGGATTAGTTCTCTGGTTGTAGGAGAAAAACGAGGAGAGCCCGGTTCTGTCCTTCTGCCGGGACGCCATTGACCCGCCATTGCGTTACAGGCTAAGGGCCCAGGAGTTTACGCGCGGAGCGCTCAAACTCTCAAACTACATAAACATTAAAAGACTGGACCGACAGTATTAATAAATCGTAATTGAAACTGTCAACCGGGAGCCCATTTTGGCACCATTGCGTTACAGTTACAGGCTAAGGCCCCGAATGCTACTGGAATAATGTAAATCGGTACTGGAATGAGTAAAGTGCATTCCAGTAGCGGTTTCCATTATTCCAGTAGCATTCCAGCGCTGGAATAATGTAAACCGGGCATAAAAGTGTTCTCTGTGGCGTTACACACAGACTAAAAGCCGTCGTCCGTCGTCGGCGTCTGTGTTGTCTGTGGTCGGCGGCGTTTTGTTTTGGGGTTTTTTTGGTTTTGGTTTTTATTTTCTGAACTCAGAGTTTTGTCTTCGTGTAATCTCAAATGAAAAAGCACAAGATCAAGCAAGAGCGGCCAGATGGCTCAAGTCGCCCTAGAGGGGAGAAAGAAAGACAGACCGATTTGGTGTATTTCATTCACGACCGAGTCGAGTTGCTGCAGCAAGTGTTTTCCTTGGTGAAACCGAAGGAGATCAAAGCCATGATCCCGGACTGTGTCAGAGACATCTCTCAGGATGACCTAAAGGAGCTCTGCCTTGAGGAGGTAAACAGATTGTCTAGAATTTTCGTGATTTTACTACAATTTGCAGCCGGGGCTTTAGCGCCAGCCCAGCAGAGCTCAGTGAGTCAAGTTGGGTGCAGTCACAGCATGTGGTAAACTAGTAGAGTGGAGGCCTAGGGGTCTATCCCAATTTTGAGTGCTTTTTGTTTATGGTTAGGTTACCTGACATGTTTGTTACTCCATCCTTGGGACCACAACCTGCTAATTGATATGGATAACCTCTTATCATGTCCTAACACCTGTGTAGAGGAGGTTCTAATGATTTTTGGAATTCTGGGCAAGAACCATTTAAACTTTACTAAGACTCATTCTGCCATTGATACGCTAAATAATTGGTTGTTTGTAAAGTAGGTTTACGATCGAGATGTTTACGTGATAACGTCTTTAAACATTCAACGAAAACTTAACCGCACGAGAAAATCTCCATTCGTTTGTATGCCGCTAGAGTGAGAGAGACGGAAGATCGGTCCACTCACTCGAACGCTATGCCAGCCTCCGCTCGTGAGGATTCCGCGTGACAAGTTTCACGGAATGACTGGCAGCGCTCGAGATGAGACGGGAGATCGGTCCGTCTCTCTCTCGTTATACCTGCGATCGCGCTCGTGAGGTTTTGGTGTGACACAAGTTTCTGAACATGTCACCCGACTAAAACGATTTTAAAGACGTTATCACGTCAAAAAACCTGAGAGTTCCCACGAAATATCATGCAGCAACTTATTATGTTTTCCGCATTAGCCAGTCTTGTGATGTTTTTGTTTCATAAGATGTTGTTATGTTTGAGTGTAAACATTCCTTTACTTGCAGCTCCTAGGTATAAGCTCCAAGCGTCTACTATCAACACTGCATGGAGCTGCACCCCCCTCCGATACAGAGTCCTCCAGTGATGACTCTGATCGCCGCGGTGGGGCTGAGAACCTGGATACTATATCGCTGGACAGTATATCATCGGACGAGGGAGCCCTGAGCACTGAGCATACCAGTGAAAAAAGCAAGGTTAGTTAAACCAAACCAAATCTATGAAATGTACCTATGTTTTTTTCTCAATTGGTCCTGTGTGGAGAATGGACATACAAGGAATAAATGTTAAATCTCTGTCATGCTTGATCAATGAGTGCTACCGTTTTAGTGCTTACTAGTTGGCGCCACTGTCGAGTCTGCGAGTCACTATTGTCAAGCGCTCACAGCCTAGTTGTACTAGCCGTTCTTAATCGATTGGCAAAGTTAAGCAACAACGGCCGCGGTCAGTCCATGGATGGGTGACCGCTAGTGGCAATAATATCTGAGCGCTTCTGTGCTTCGGAAGGCACGTTAAACTGTTGGTCCCGGTTGTTGTTCATTAATAACAATCGTTAAGCCATGTCAGAGACCCTTTGGGTGGCCTAAAAACTCTGACACCAGGGGTGGCCACTACCTCATACGATTACCTACCCTACTATTGTCAAGTCTATGAAATGTTTATCGAGCAGCTCTGAGCTTTGTTCAACACGGGACTCAGCCTTCGGCCTCATGACACGGAGCAGGGCCCTTAGCCTGTAACACAATGGTGCCAAAATGGGCTGTCAGGTGACGACTTCAATTACGATTTGCTAATGCTGTCTGTCCTTTTAATGTTTTTGTAGTACAGCAAAGAGTATTTTGATTCTAATTCTAGAGGATTAGTTCTCTGGTTGTAGGAGTAAAACGAGGAGAGCCCGGTTTTGTCCTTCTGCCGGGACGCCATTGACCCGCCATTGCGTTACAGGCTAAGGGCCCTGAAATACTATGGACTCTCATGTCCTCATCGACGCTATATTGCTAGAGCCCTCTCTCTTTCCCCATCGGGCCAGCTGAACACTAATGAATGACACCCAACAGAAGCGCTGCAAGCGTCGCGACAAGCGCAAGAAGTCCAGCAAGAGCAAGCGCGAGAAGAAACCGTCAGGCGGTGGCGGCGAGCGCGAGCGGGCGGCGGAGCGGGCCGGCCTCACGGTGCTGGAGCTGTTGGAGCTCCAAGCGCGGGCCAGGGCCATCAAGGCGCAGCTTAACGCTGACACGGAGCGCAAGAGTGAGGCTCTACACCGTTGTCACCAAGATCTAACCCTTTTTCTAGTTTACTCAAAATTACGATAACGGTAACTTTTAAATAAATGTTAGCGACACCAGGGGGGTTAACCTTGACGCTATTGCGATCAAATTTGAAAAGTTTTAAAATTAATTTCTGTTTGAGTTCGCATAATAATGCTTTGATTTTAAATACTTTGTAATGTTTATTCAAAGGTAAGGCTGTTTTATTCAATAAAAATACAAAATGCGTCTTAATTTGTAAAATATTAAATTTTGTAAATTGCGCCATATTGCGGCCGTATTGGAAAAATGCGTCAAGGGTAGAGGGGCAGTACGAGCTACACACTAAGACTACACTCACTACACTCTTACACACGAGCGACGATTTTTATCTACTCAATGGTTTTTCGTCTATCTAAGGAATGAACACATCTCAAGGAACTTTTAAGACCTACGAACAAGCAAATAATCTCTGCTAAATTGTTTCAGTGGTTTTATGAGAATTTAAAGTTATTATCGAAATTGTACAGAAAGTTACAATAACGTTAAAATCAAACCTAACATCCTTAATAGTTAAGCATAGTTTTAATAAAGATAGAAATTAAGACTACTAACCCAAAATATGGAACTATAGTATCCGAAATAAATGATTTATTATTATTATTATGTTGGTATACTTTTCAGATTCACGGGTCCATAGGGACCCGTTCCTTTGAGGCTTGCGTGGGGCCGAAGCCAACAGCACAGAGGCCTTTTAAATACCATTTAATCTAAATATGATGGGTGTATCTGCCAGATCTTATCTCTGGATAAATACAAGAATATTATTATTATTCTTAACTGTCGGCCATTCCACCAGACGCGGCGGCGTCGGCGACGGCGACGACGGCGGCAGGCGTCGTCTCGACGTCGGAAGACGACGTGGAGATCAAGGAGGAGCCGGCGGAGGTGGTGGAGCTGGTCAGCAGCGACAGCGAAGCCGACACCAAGCTCGGCCTCGCCGGCCTGAGCGCCGACGGGCCCAAGCAAGCGGCCCAGCCGAAACCTGGTAACTGCGCTTCATCATTAGCCCACCGCTCACAGTTCAAATTCGATTGGCAAAGTTAAGCAACATCGGGCGCGATCATGGAAGGGTGACCGCTAGTGGCACTAATATCTGAGCGCCTCCGTGCATCGGAAGGCACGTTAAACCTTTGGTGTAGTGTTTATTATCACTCAGGCTGTTAACGCACACTGCCGAGTATAATCCGTGCGGGATCAGAATGGGATAATACCTTTTGGAACTGAGAAGCTCGCGGTCCTGTAGCGTCAGCATTTCGGCAAACTCTAGTTGTTTATGGAAAACTCGCGTCGAAACTTGCTTGTGTTTTCTGTGCGCGTGCGTGTCTGCTCGAGTTTTATCACGTTTTATTTAATGCAATAACATTGAATCCTTTTAGATTAAAACCATTAAAAAATTTTGTGTATTTCCAATTTCATAACCCTATGATAGAACGTAGAACTAACATTTTTTTTACTGACTCTACTCGAGAACACTCATTTTCGATTCAGTTTCAAAAGGTATTATCCCATTCTGATTCCGCACGGTTTATAAATACCTCTTTATACTCACGCCACCTCTCACGTCTGTGTCAGACGCAAACACTGCTTCCCGGCTACTTGGGCTATATTGTCGGACCATCTCCCCCAAATATCGAAGTCACCATTCCGCAATGGACTTCGTCCATCTGCCATCAGTGCGCCTAGGCAGGGTTTATAATAACTATGTTTTGGGTGTTCAAGTAAAGGTATGGTCCACAGAACCGCAGCCAGCCGAAGTAAGCCGAACCGAAGACGACACGCGCATCGTGATCAAGCGCGCCGACTTGACCATCACCGTGCCGAAGACGCAAACAACCAGGAAAATCAAACTCAACCGACAGAAATCTATCGCAGTCGCGGGCCCTAAAAGTACGGAAAACGATGCCTCATCCAGATCCGTCATCGAATCTACTGCTCAAGATAAAACTGATAAAGCATCGGAAACGAAAGCAGCACCAGTGGAGCTGCAAGAACCACCAAAAAAGAAGGACCGAGTTAAGAAAAAGAAGAAGACCAAACGCCCAAAAAACAATGAAGGCAGCGACCAAGACGAGATTACCTTGCAGCTATCCGACAGTGAGAAAATGGATCTGCTCGAGGATTTTGACAGGAAAAATTATGACGAACTATCTAGTTCCAGTTCTGAGGAAGATGGTGAAGGCACTAGTGACAGATCAGAGAATTCTAGAATAGAAGCTATCGCCCCTGATGATACTAGTGTTAAACCTGATAATAGTACTCATGATCAACAAACTAAAGAAAGTAACATTGAATCCAGACAAACAAATAAAGAATTGTCGGTAGAAGACAATACCAGTCAAATTTCAATTGAAATCAATGAAAATGACCACGAAATGACGTTAGTTGATGTAGATAAAGGTGTAGAGTCCCCAGAAAAGCCAATTTCAGAAGCTGCAATGACGATAGCTGACGACGACAAAGGTAAAAATGGTAAAGAGTCACCAGAAAAGCCAATTTCAGAAGCTGAAATAAACACAGTGATCGAAAATACAGAGGAAATTATTTCAGAAGTCAAAGAAAAATCAAATGAAACAGAAAATACAGATGAAGGTAGTGCAAATACTCTACTAAACCTAGATAATACTGAAAATGCTACAATAACTGTAGAAGATGAAGTTCAAGAAACGTGTACAGAAGAAGTAAATATAATAGCGTGTGATACAACATCGGTCGAAGGAGAAGACAATGGTAACAAGTCCATAGATAATCAAGTTACAGAAACCGAGGACTACCAAGAGGTTGAACTTTCGGAAACAGCGGAGGTTGTTTCCTCGGAGGTCGACACCACGGCGAAAACAATTGATACTTCTGAGACCTCCAAGAAACCAAAGGTTAAAAAGAAAAGTAAGAAAGAGAAGAAATCGAAAAAAGACAAGCAAAGTAAGGATTAAAGCAAAATAAGGAACAGGCCTATTTCATCGTAATATAAGGCAAATGTAATAATGTATGTAAAACTGTTGAATTCGGTGGTTAAATTCATTAAAATTCTAAACATGAAGTGTCCGAATCTTTTTCCTGGCTTAGCCTGAGCGCTAATATACATAGATGGGTTGGGGATGCCCTTTCGAATTTCCTGTTAAATAAAATAAAAGTCAGTTTAACTTCTATGCACATAGTGAGTGCATTTATGAGTAGAAATGCGCTTTATTCATGTTTTAGTATAAAACTATCCACCGCAGTGTAGGAAATAGTCCGCAAGATAGACGCTGTTCTAGACGATACATTACAGACTTTTTGTATTTTCTAAAGCACTAACCCGTGCTAGGGAAACTTTATAAAGATTTTTATAAGGTTAAAAAGTCAAGTACTGTCTTTGCGAATTTTCTAACCTTATTGAAACTCGTCTTACGGACGATGGGGCGCCATCTAGTGTATCGGGTTCAAATCCTGTCCCGAGCGAATTTTTGAACCTTATAAAAATCTTTATAAAGATACATTACAGAGTGTGAATTTATGTTCTGTAAGGAGCTCAACGGCTCATTTCCTATAGTTTGTGGAAAAGATTTTTTTACAACTGATTCACAATTATAACAAAATATGATTGTTTTTAATACAATACTACCAGTAATACTGATTCTACTGGTATGTGAAAAAGGGATAAGTCCATTTGGAATGCAAATAATTCCTTTAGTCACAGATTGTTCGCTGGTCAGTCAAACTTTTATAAACATAGAGACTTAAATAAAATAAACAAAAAACGGATTCTTTTCCGATAGCTACTTTTGTAAGTAAAGATAGAAACAAAACTGATTCATCATCCCAATAGCGGGGTCAGTTACCCCAAACATGTGGACACGCTGAACAAAGGCATCGCACTTTCTCCACATGTTAGTCAGGTCTTACGTTTAGCTACATTTTGGATTTTATAGCTGACATTATGAGACAGATATTCTATCAATATCTTAGTATCTGAATCACGTACTTAGGACCACAAACATGGTGTCTAAGTATAGATTTAATTTTCATAGGTATATAATTATTTTGTAGTTGAAGCTATAACATCCAAGATAGCTGCTGACGCAGGAGTTGGTTCCTATCAAAAATAGAAAGCCGAACTAAAAGTTCCTATAAAAAATCTGCGCGTCTATTCTCAAAAAAATAACGCGTCAATTGTCAAAACTACCTAAAATAGCTCCAACCCTTTCCAACCACTATTTCTCTAAAATATAGTAAAAAATAAAGCCGGGTTTTCACAGTCAAAGTACAACGAAGAGCACAATGTTCTGAAGAGCATCGTCCATCAAGCTAAAGCTTCTGATTGGTCGGTTCTTCTGATAGGTTATCTATGGGCACAAAAACGTCAACTAGGACGAAGCTCTACTCGCCGTCTACTCGTCAAAATTGACTTGGATGGAAATAAAACAAAATGGCTGACCAATCAGAAGCCCCAGCCTCCTTGGATCCTCTTCGTTGCCGTGTACTTTGACTGAAAACGCGGCTCATTTTTTACATTATTTTAGAGAATATAGGGGTTGGAAAAGGTTTTGTGTTTTGATCTGTAGCCGAATTTAGAGACTAACTGACCCCAATATAAGTAAAGATACAAAAAATCACCTGGCTCGCAACAGATCTGTCTCATTCCGCCACTATTCTTGTGAAATTGATTAAACAAAAAAATAAAACTAAAGGTTACTTCAAAAAACTTAATCTTAGTTAGTATTAGACTACTGTATCCAGCTTAACTTTAAATTGAGCATCGATTTTGATCTAAACATATTGTATGAACCTACGCGATTGACGTGAAGGCTGACATTTGGGTCACTATAATGCATTTTAAATGCACCTTAATGAAAGAGAATTTAGGTCCACTTATAATAAATAATACATTCAAAATAATAAAAAAAAAAAAAAACTTGAGATCCTATACCTCGACTAGGTAACGTTTCCTGAACTATTATAATTATACCCATGCATACAGCTTTCTTTGACTACACTAGCGTTATCGCATGAGGTCACTTCACAGCTTAGAAAAAAACATACAGCCAAGTGCGAGTTGAGTGTCTTTAGTCCTTAGCACGCTCAGGAATAACATAACAAGTTATGTCCGCGGTCCCGGTAATGGGCGTTTTTCCTAGTGTCAAAGGGAACAATGAATTCATTCATTGCTTATTCGTGACTCAGCGGCCCAAAGTGTATCTTGGCCTCCGCAATCAAAAGACCGGCTACCTCCCTCCATGGAGCCCGCACAGTAACATAGATTTTGTTTTTATATGAAGACAGACTGCAGCGTTTTACACTAGAAGAAACACCCAATACAGTGCCGCTAGTGTAGTGCCTGGCAATAGCCCCACAGGGTGAGCTAAGGCGTGAATTATACAGAAACGGCGTAAGGCGTAAGGCATAAGGCGTGGAGCAGATAAGGCACGGATGCTATTTAAATTATATCAAAGTGGCGAAGAGACGGCACGAGTCATTAAACAGGCTAACTTTATTGTGATAGTAATCGTGACTTTATCCTATTTATCTCCATATTTTATCTTGTACATTTTTATTGCTGTACTATGGTACTATGGCAGAACTGTACACACGACAGCACGCCGACGCGACGCTTACTCGCTAGCATTACTCTGTTAAGTTAGGGGCGACTTTACAACAAAAGTGTTCACTCTGACGTGCTGTCGTGTGTACATAAAATTCACTATCGTCACGCATTTTTTGCTCCTACTGTATAACAAACGGTGTGCTGCTTACGCCTCTCCAGTCGCGCCTGCAAGCGACGCGGAACAGGCGACGAAACGGCGTGCCTGCATCACGCCGCTTCAGTAATTCACAACGTGTCTACCTACATTTTGTATTGAAATGTTTTGAAGCGGCAAGATGCCTGCGCCGCGCCTTCACTTTACGCCTTTTCTGTATAATTCAGGCCTAAGCCAGAAAATTGCCACGGGCCTAGTGTAGTCAAGGTACGCCAGTCGTAGCTTCGCGAGAATTGAACTAGAAGCCGGAACACTGCCGCGCCGGTCCTAGCCTTAATTGGCTACTCCAGCTACATCAGGCGTCGCCGCAGCTTGGCCAGAACATTCTGGCCAAGCTGCCTCGCCGTGCGTCACCTTGGCTACACAGCCGTAGGCGTAGCTACGTCAGCCGTTTCCGGAGCTTCGCGAGAATGGAGTTAGTCAAGCCGGAACACTGCCGCGCCTAGCCTAGCCTTGGCTACACCAGCTGTAACCGTTGCTACATCAGCCGTCGCCGCAGCTGCGCCAGAAAGGAGCTAACTCTGCCGCGTCGAGCCTAGCCGTGGCTACACTGAGGTCGTAGCTACGTCAGCCGCCGCCGCAGCTTGGCCAGAACGCTCTGGAGCGCGTCCTCGCTGTAGAAACACTCGAGCGTGGCGTCGACCGCGTCTCGCTCCCGCTGTAACACCTTGAGCGCATGCTGCGGGCAGTGCGCGCCGCGCTTGTCCACGAGGCCGCTCACCTGTTGTCAAAGAGGAGAAAAAAAGATAAAACATTATTTATTGCCAAAACCAAAACATTAAAAAGAATACACTTAAAACATTAGAGGTTATCGTTTTAGAATTTATATCTAACAATTTTGGCAAATGGGGAGAGCTCAGCTTTGTGTTGGTTACCATGGTTGGTTCCCAGAGCTGGTTTTCAGCAAAAGGAGAAAATTAACCCTTCGGACCACTTGTAAAGCCTGACCAGCGGGGGAGCACAATGTCACGGTAAACTTTTATCCCACTATCGGCTAGAGCCATCTTGCTCTTATTCACTGCGTAAAGCGAGATGCCGCTTCTTCACTATAGCTAGATAAAAACGTTATCGATGCAGTCATGCCGCAGGGGCGGAAACTAAAAACGTTTTTTGGTGTCTGATCAGGCTTTAACTCACATAAGGGGAAAGTAGAGGCACCAACTAATTTAACTATTTTTACATTTCGCTGGGCATATCTTACCAAGCCATAAACATAAAACATTTTACTTTTTGCACAGAGTGGCTCCCACGTTGAACATCTGATTATGTTCGGAGTTCAGAACACCACAGATGTTGACCACCTCATTACTCGTTCCAGTTCCATCGACGGCATTCCAGCTCAAGAAAGAAAGGCTTTTATTAACGCCGACAATCGACATGTCGGCATCTCAAGTCGAGTAATTTCTCGTCAATAGCTGAAAAAAACCCCATTCTCGAGCGGTTGCTAAGAGGACTGGTACCCCATATGCTCGCGAGTCGAAACCAACCTTGGATAGATACAGCGTGGTCCGACAGATGTCACATTCGTCGAGCTCCCGCACGTTCCACGCCGCGGCCTTCTTCTTAGGAGGGTGCTTCATTTCATTCACCTGTTCGACAAAGAACGCACAATAAGATGGCCCACATGAGCATACAATATGAGAAATCAATACCAAAATACTAAACACACGAGTAAAATCCGTGCGGAATCAGAATGGGATAATACCTTTTGGAACTGAATCGAAAATGACAGTTCTCGAGTAGCGTGAGTAAAAAAAATGATAGTTCTACGTTCTATCATAAGGTTATGAAATTGGAAATACACAAAAATGTTTAATGGTTGTAATTTAAAAGGATTCAATGTTATTGCATTAATCGAATAAAACGTAATAAAACTCGAGCAGACACCCACGCGCACAGAAAACACAAGCAAGTTTCGACGCAAGTTTGCCATAGACAACTAGAGTTTGCCGAAATGCTGACGCTACAGGACCGCGAGCTTATCAGTTCCAAAAGGTATTATCCCATTCTGATCCCGCACGGATTATACACGGAATGACAGTTGATAGTTTGCTACTGTCAGATAAAGCCTTTGTAGCAAGTCATTGCGTGTCAGTGCATCTGGCACAGGATCGTGAGAGGTGCCCTGAGCATGAATAGGCCTTTATCAGCAGTGGGTGTCAACAGGCTGATGATGAACTACACTGATACAATAAAGAGGAAAAGTTTGTAAGTAGGTATGTATGTATGTAGGTGGTAATCTCCAAAACGGCTCATCCGATTTTAAAAATTCTTTATCTAATGAGAAGCTATGTTATCGCTGAGTGCTATAGGCAATTTTTCATTGTGATAACAGGAAAAGACACTAAGGGTACCACCCTTAGTGTCTTTTCCTGTTATTTAACAGAACGCTACCGCACAGTGGGCGTTTAAACTTCGTTTAGTTTTCGGACCGTCGGTAAAGCAGTGACAGTTTTAGATACTTCTTCTAATACTTACCGACCAAGTCAACAAGGCTCCCGGTTTGTATGTGGCTGCCTAGGTGCCAGGTGCCTAGTTGGCTTGGTCAGGTAGTACAGCTGGACATTCAAATCTAAGCATGCGCTGCTTTACCGACACTACTAAACTATGTTTAAACTGTGATCTCGGAGCGTTCTGTAATACCACCCTAAGTCTGCGCGGACGAAGTCGCGGGCAAAAGCTAGTAGAGAATAACTAGTAGAGAAAAAAACACTAAAGCCGGCTGCACACGGCCCTAAAATCAGTGGCGATATCGGGACAAAAATAGTGCGCTCGCCCGAACCAATTTCTGAGTTGGTACGATTTGCCTACACACGAGGCGATCTAGGGAGCGATTTAGGGTGCTCCCCACCACTTCCGCGATTTGTCTCTGATTTTAGGGCCGTGTATAGCCGGGATTTAGTCGACGCGGGCAGAATCTAGTAAAGAATATGTTCGTCACCGGTATGCCGCGCTTCCTGAGCGCCCGCCGACGCGCCAGCTCGTCGTCGACGACCGCCTCGAGCGTCGTCAGCACGACGCGCAGCGCCGGCAGCGCGACGCGCCAGTCCGACGCGAGCGCTATGAGCAACTGCTCCAGCGAGAACATCGTCGGCTCGAAGCGGGAAAAAACACTAAAGCCGGCTACACACGGCCCTAAAGTCGCGTATTCACAGTCTTATAACACTAAAACCAAGAGCACTATCCAAGAAAATAGACGCCTCTGATTGGTCAATTCCATGCAGGAGACAAGCTCGCTAAAATGTATAAACGCTCGGATGGAATCGACCAATCAGAGGCGTTTATTTTCTTGGATGGTGCTCTTGGTTTTAGTCTTATAAGACTGAAAACGCTGCTTAAAATCAGTGCCGATATCGGGACAAAAATCGTGAGGTCGCCCGAACCAATTTCTGAGTTGGTACGATTTGCCTACACACGAGGCGATCTAGGGAGCGATTTAGGGTGCTCCCCGACACTTCCCCGATATTGCCTCTGATTTTAGGGCTGTGTGTAGCCAGCTTTAGTCGTCGCGGGCAGAATCTAGTAAAGAATATGTTTGTCACCGGTATGCCGCGCTTCCTAAGCGCCCGCCGACGCGCCAGCTCGTCGTCGACGACCGCCTCGAGCGTCGTCTGCACGACGCGCAGCGCCGGCAGCGCGACGCGCGAGTCCGACGCGAGCGCTATGAGCAACTGCTCCAGCGAGAACATCGTCGGCTCGAAGCTGTCGCGGACCATCTGACGAATAATCGAATAACACCTGAATTTCGGTAGTTTTGTTGCGCTATGTATGTAATTATAGTAGGAGCGGGTGATCGTGCTCTTTACTATAGTCCGTTTCCAGGGCAGGCGGAAAAGCGATCATTAACCTTTGAGCGGATCACAGAAATAAACAACATTTTTTATGCCAAAGGTTTTTTGAATTTTTGACAAGTTTACTACGAACTGGCACATTAATGAGCGATGAGGTTTAGTAATTATTAAACAATTATGTTAAGGTGTAACGACACCAAAGTGGCGGAAAAAAAAACAGGTTGGTATGAGTAAACATTAAGTATATTAAACAGGGATGTCACGTTCATCAGTGTCAGTTTCACAATCGTTTTCTGATGATGAGGATGTGCGATTGTACACACTTGCGCAGAAATCCCCACCAGTTTCGTCGAGCGCTCATAACTCGTGACGCTACTTGTAGCACGTTGAAACAGGTTTTTTATCTCTGACTGACCGGAACTCTCACCCCACCCCGTACCTAAAAACACGCTTCGATATCCAAACGATACAGAAATGTAAGGAGACTGACGGATTGCGACACGAATCGTTATATTTTTACGGTAACATAGTACTTCGTATCAATGATCGCTTTTCCGCCTGCCCTGGAAACGGACTATATAAAGGGAAACCCGCTAAGCAGATGTTATAATCCGCGCGCGATGAAAATGGGATGCTTCCTTGTCAAAGTGAATCGAAAATTTACTATATTTACTTTTACAAGGTTGCGTCGACGTGTCGAAGCAACGCTTGGGAACCGGCCGGATCAAATCGACCATGGTTGGAAGTTGTATATTATTATGTGCCCAGTTATGAGAAATATTTTGCAGGCGCGATGCAGGATTAGTAGCGAGTAGAACTTAACTGTATGTAGCAGCTTCCAGTACGAGCCGATAGGGGTCGTTTCAGAATAAATTGTCCTCCGCAGCAGGGACGGAGGACAATGGACGAGATTGGCATTCTTAAACCTTAGTTAGGTTTAAACAGACCCCTCAATGTACATCAAATTGTTTTGTGAAATGGCCCATAGCTGTATGATGAGAGCATATCCGAGCTTCAGTTGAAGGCTTCGGAGTAGGAGATATTTTCAGAGCACTATGACCTTGGTTAGGAATGACATGATCATTGATGATGGAGAAAATTGGCTATCGCTTCAGGACCTCCATTCATTAATTAAGTTGGTAGAAAAATTTATTTAATATTTTAGTTTTGTGGACAAATAAATTGTGAAGAAAAAGAAGAAGAGTTACTTTTAGATAAATAAAACAAGAATAAAAACGTGTTAGTCTAAAACTATAAAAAGACACTATAATGGAAGGAGGGAAGTGAAGAAGGCACAAACCTGGAAGTCGTTCTGTACAGTGTTGAGCCACGAGGTCGGCGCGTAGTACACGCTCTCCGATATCGTGTAACCAGTGCAGATGGAACAGCTGTAGGCCTGGAATAAACACAGTACATTAAGACGAAATACGACGCACAAGTAGCGCCGCCAAAGAAAAAAAAATAAAAAATTTATGCGTTTTTAGGCGAAAACGCTCCTGTGATTTCTCAACGCGAGGCTTAACTATTTTTAGGACCTAAGGTTTGGATTCCAGATCCTAGAACTTAAGAATGCAATCGATTCTCGGCTTTACAAACAAAGATATGATATTTTTTTCATTGGCAGCGCTAGTTGTGCGTCTTATTGCATCTTAAAAAAAACTTTAGCCTTTGTATCTACATAATGACAGTTATACAGCGTCCAATGGCACCTTCACAGTAGACGGGGTGAAGTGGTTGGGACGTGCAAATATTGACTTGTCTTTCCTGTGGGCCAGGCTGACTAAGCTGTCACTGTAGCACGGTTACACCCTTGTGTTATTTTCTCAAGACCGATTTTATATGGCAGACTGTTTTGCGGACGGTACCTTGGGGAAGATGACGACGAACTCGCCGGGCCGCTGCAGCAGCCGGGACAAGGCCACGTCTCGTTGGTTGAGCAGGTGCGGCGGGATCATGGTGATGTCTGACGGGAGCCAGATGGACTTGTTCTGACAGTAGGCCGGGCACAACGCCTCGACGGCGCCGCGGAACCGGTCGCTTTGCTCGTCCGGGATCCCGTACCTGGGTAATTTTAATAATTAAATAACATAACAATGGTAGCCTGATTTCGGAAACGATACTTCCTACAGAAGCCAACTCACTCTTTCGTGTACAATAAAGAGTATTTCTATCTATCTGACTATAGTTGGTAAAAAAGAACTCAACGTTTTTACTTGCGCCAATTTTGTTGGGATTTACCCCAGCTTTGAAGACATTTGGTGCCAGAATAGTGGTAGAGGGTGGTAATACTGGTGCGGATTAAGGCGCACGGAAGAAGCTAAAAGCTAAAACAAGGGTAGCGGGTAATATAGCCGATTATCTCAAAGAACTTTATTAAAATCTCTTCTAGTCGGGCAGTAACAGTCAGTCAAAAAATCCTCAATCGTGAACCGTCAACACCGGTTTACTGGAAAATAGTTCTTGAAATAAACAACCTTTTGACAGTTATAATGAGAGATTTACGGTGCTTATTTTTTTTGATAATGCAGGTTAAGGAGCCAACTCACCATATCTTGGGCGGGCCGGCGTGGTGGTACTCGAGCCAGGGCAGCCCATGGGGGTCCCGGTGCCAGCAGCTGGTGCTAAAGACCATCCCCAGGTGTAGAGTCGGCACAGTCACGCTCAGTACGGCACCCAGCGACCGCAGCACGGAACCGGGGCTGTTGCTGAGCACCTGGGAAGAGTGACTCACCGTCAACATCAATTCCTGTCATCCCAAATAAGGAACCTACGGCTCTTAAAACAGTTCTCCATTCTAGCCGATTTTGCGGCTTCATCTCGAGCTTGGATATGCTCATCCCGAGACTTTTCGCTTTCTGAAGCACTTATCGACGTCAGGTACAGTAGCGTCACGAGTTATGAGCGCTGACCTTGAATACGCAGAACTCATTTTTTGGGTCTGTTTGGCGGGGGACGCGGGGGGCGACGGAGAGGCGCGATAGCCGGCGAGCGCGGGCGCGTGATTGGTAGATCAGTCGCTCTAGCCTCGGGGTACAGTCGCACACATCGTTTTTTTATTTCCTCGCAGAAAGAATGCCGAAACAAAATGTTTTAAAAAGACAGTTCAGAAAGATTCAAAAAAGTTATTGAGAACAATACATATTAGATTGAGATTATTTTTCATTGATTGAACACCCGTTTTATCGTAATGTCCGAATAATTGTATAGAAAACCATTTAAAATATAACGAGTGCAAAATCCGCAAAGAATACTTTCAATCGTTAAGTTTAGTCAGTTTCTCCGATTTTTATAGTATCTCACTCAACTATAGTTCAGCTCAGCGTCAGTCTTAGATCCCGCGTGGATATTAGACATTTTGCGCGCGATTGTACACACTTGCGCAGAAATCCCCACCAGTTTCGTCGAGCGCTCATAACTCGTGACGCTACCTGTAGTTTTAGGGCGCTGTTAAAATACGCGCCACTAAAGATGAGAATACGTGGTTTGACTTGCGCCGTAGACGATTTGAGCGCGCGAAAGGACCGGTAGGCATTGGGGCGGCGGAAAGAGTGCAGGATGCGGTCAAGTATCATCTTTCTGGCGCGTATTTTACTAAGGGCCTAATACAACGTGTTACAAAACATCATAACTCTTTTTGCAGGGTGTAACCTACTGGTCAACAGAATGTCAATTCTGTAAAAAAAAGTTGAAAATTAATGTTTTATTTCATAACCTCAAAATTTTAAATTTTTCATAACGTTTTTGTTTGTGGTATTAGCTTAATTTTAAAAATATGTGTGTTTGTAAGTGCATGTGCATAGCTTTGAGTTGTTAAAACATTGTGAAAGTCAATGAAAACAATATTAAAAATATACTTTTCTCCCGTACACATTGTATTAATTTAAAAATTAACGGAACGTCATAGAGCAAAGAAGATCCCTATCACCCGGTGCTATTATCCTGTAAAAAGAGTTAAGATCTTTTGTAACACCTTGTATAAAACGTTTGGCGGGTCTAACTGAGTGAGTGTGAGGCAAGGAAAACAAGCGGCTCTCTTTTTGAAGCTGTTTGCGGGTACCTTGAGGTTCCAGGGGTGCTTGGCCCCGGGCTCCAGTTTGTTCTTGGTGAAGCCGAGGCCGCGCGCGCCCGTGTCGACGGCGGCCGTGTTCACACACACGTGGTCGCTGCCCGAGACCACGAGCCGCCAGTAGGCCTCCTCCACGGCCTCGGGCGAGGGCTCCGCCGCCGGCGCGCCCGGGAACTGCATCTGCATCACGCTCTTGGCCACCTGCGGGTAATGTATACTTATTTTAGGCAGCAGACAAGATGCGACTCGAGACCACGTGGATTTAATAGGTCTCTTTAGCCGAAGCTTTAGCGATGTCGACCTCGAACCAACTGCGCAAGATCGTCCCAAGTGGAGAATACTTCTTCGAGCCCTATGTCCCTCCTGAGGGATAGCAGGATTTAAGTCAAGTCAAGTTTAGCTGTATGAGGTCTGAGCGCGGGAACAGACATCATCGGGGCGGCGGAAAAAGTGCTGGAGCCGTGTTTATTTGTGTTTATTCGGGTAATCAACAGCTTTTTTACATGTTTATAGTACATTACTGCCGCGGTCTTTAATGGGTGCGTTTCTGGCGCGCTTTTGATGGCCGACAGAGCGCAGCTCAAGGCCTTCGCAGCGTGGTCAGCATTGCAGCCCTTGATGGACAAGCTGGAATGAAGGCCGAGACCGAAGGTCGAGGCCTTTATAGCGCGGACAGCAAGGGCTGCAATGATGACTAAGCTTGACGGCCGAGAGCGTAGCTAAGCTAAGCTCGAAGCCATCATAGCGTGGCCAGAAGCGCACTCATTGCAGACCAAGGCTTGTATAGTGCTTTACTCAAACAATGCGAGTAATTTAAATAGAACCAGCTTACCTTTTGTCTTAGTTTACTTTCTGTTGATTTTTCATTCCGCAAACTTTTCGTAGATAAACTTGTATTTTTTCTTTGACTTCGGTGGCAATAGGTACCTTTAAATATCTTTTTTCGCTTCCTTTTTATGTTCGGCGTTGTTAAACACATTGAATCGGAGGATTCGTTGCTTGAAGAGTTCACTTTTATTTACAACAAAAACAGCACGCACAGAAAAAAATCACTTCGAACAACGCGCGAAGCGGCGAAAACAATATGGCCGCGCTTTTTTTTTTCTATGCAATTTGTAAACTGCCAGCACCCAAACAGCCAAATCCTAAATAAATACTTTTTGTGCCTGACTTTTTAGTTCTATTTTTGAAACAAAACTCGACATTAATGGATTTTCATACAGTTTTTCTGGCCGCAAAACACGACATTAATGAAATTCCATACAATTTTTCTGGCGCCTAATCAAAGTAGCCCGCAAGTCCTCCTTTGCTCAAAGAAGGTTGTCGAATTAATGACCACATTACGAGCTTTTTTGAGTAAAATAATATAGATCTTAATTTTACAAACTAAAGCCAATAACAGAATACCACTAATTATTATTAAAAAGTAATTTTGCTAATACTAAATTCTAATAGGTTATATTATAGGTTATATTAATTTCATTTATCAATTCTGAGTAGTGAGTACTGAGCGTGGTCCAGTCCCTTATTTCGTGGCGCGTATAGTACACTTATTTTAGACCATAACTAGGCCGCAGACAAGAAGAGGTTACAGAGAAATGATTGAAGTCCTTTAACGAAAATAAATAAATCATAATAAATATTTTCAAGCGCAATAACACTCAAGCATTGGACTTGCTAATAATAACGTCGGCCTGTAAGTTACTTACCTGTAAACTTACAGAACAAAAAAAACTACCCACTTCACAAACAGTATAAGTGTTGGCGTCGTGTCGGATCGTTAGCGCGCATCACGCAAAGAGCCGTAGAAAACAAAAGAAACACAAAGTGTACAAATAGTAGGCCGAGGGTTGGCGAAACGTCTTCCGCCTGATGTTCCCGTAGGCTCCCTTCGCAGCGGCGCGTCTTGAGGTCTATCGTGTCTTCATGTCGCCGCTAGTAGTAATTAGCATAGGTCGCGTGTTGCTGGCATTAATTAAACTATTGCTATCAATTTGTTATTTACTATTCAATCCGATTTATATTTGTATGATTCTTTATATATGTTACCGGCCAAACCCGATTTAAGGATAAACTAGTTTCGCCTAGGCCAAACCAGTTTATCCGAACGTCGTATGGATAAACCGGTATAGCCTAGGCCAAACTAGTTTATCCGAACGTCGTATGGATAAACCAGTTTAGCCTAGGCCAATCTAGTCTGGCCTAGCAAGAATAATTATGTAAGCTTCAGGATAAACTAGTATGGCCTAGCCCGAGCTGATATTGACGAATGATTAGGTATGAATGTTACAATATCTCGTAAACTAAGAGGTTTAGCGCAAAAATAACGAAATTTTCGAACCCCTTAATATCCCCAGAACCAAGCCTTTTACTTCTCTACGTGTTCTAAAAACCGACATACAGGGTGTTAAACATACAGGGTATTCCTGAAACTGTGAAAGACAGTCGAAAAAGATTTAAAACAAAGGTTAGGTCAGTAGGTTTGGTTGGCGACACACTGACATACCTCTTTTTGTTTACGAATGGTCCTTTAAACCGGACATACCGTAGACCTTTGAATGTAGACTTTTTCAAATTCGGCCTCTAAGTGTGTCCCCTACTGTTCAGATAATTACGTTGGGTTTGTTAATTTTAAGAAAAAGTACTAGGCTAGCATAAATAAGTAGAATCTGTATTACTCCTACTCAAATAGACTAGACTAGTTTGGCTAAACTGGTTTCTCCATAAGAGCATAGGGCTAGACTAGTTTAGCCTAGGCCGAACTAGTCTAGCCCTATTTAAGTAGGGGTAATACAGATTCTACTTATTTATGCTAGCCTAGTACTTTTTCTTAAAATTAACAAACCCGCCGTAATTATCTGAACGCATTTAGAGGCCGAATTTGAAAAAGTCTACAGTCAAAAAGTCTACGGTATGTCCGGTTTAAAGGACCATTCGTAAACAAAAAGAGGTATGTCAGTGTGTCGCCAACCAAACCTACTGACCAAATCTTTGTTTTAAAAATTTTTCGACTGTCTGTCACAGTTTCAGGAATACCCTGTATGTTTAACACCCTGTATGTCGGTTTTTAGAACACGTAGAGAAGTAAAAGGCTTGGTTCTGGGGATATTAAGGGGTTCGAAAATTTCGTTATTTTTGCGCTAAACCTCTTAGTTTACGAGGTATGGTAACATTCATACCTAATCATTCGCCAATATCAGTTCGGGCTAGGCCGTACTAGTTTATCCTGAAGCTTACATATTCTTGCTAGGCCAGACTAGATTGGCCTAGGCTAAACTGGTTTATCCATACGACGTTCGGATAAACTAGTTTGGCCTAGGCTATACCGGTTTATCCATACGACGTTCGGATAAACTGGTTTGGCCTAGGCGAAACTAGTTTATCCTTAAATCGGGTTTGGCCGGTAACATATACATACATTCTGCTTGACATTATTAATAATTAAGTTATCCTGCACGACAGCACACCACTGCCTGCCGGGTACTGACGGAAGACCAGCGCTGGAGTGGTTCGCCTCTCCAGCACATGCTGAGTCAGAGCCCCTTTGCAATTGCCACATCCACATTTCTGTACAGTACTTAGTTTGTTTTCTGATAACTCAATTTATCTTAACTCGTTTTAAGTGTATTGTTTTTGTGCCTCTATGTTGTCTGTTTTTCTGCTGTACGATTTTTTTCTTTGTTTTATTCTGTATTCTCTGTTATGTGTGTGTGGTTTTGCAAATAAATATTATACAAATACAAATACACCGTCCACCTACAACTACAAGTGCTGTAAGACAGGGTGGGGACGCTCACGCCCTGCCCTGCTCTTACATTGATGGTCCTTCGAGCCGGATGTCCGGAGATCGATCTCGGTTGGTTTCCTGGGCATCCACAACACCAGCGCCGTGGAGACACGGCGCCAACATCGTGAACATCGTGGAACAGACATCGCAACCTTGACATTGGTGGAATTAACTTCAACGTGTGTGCTAACTCAGCGGATCGCCGCTGCGGAGCTGCCCGGGTGAAATGAGGTCACCAACCAACTTGCGTCGCAACAACGTGTTGGACCGTACAAGCATGGTGAGGCCGAGGCGCACTTACCATACTGCTGCTACTGTTTGTGAAGCGGGTAGTTCGAAACAGAGTGACAAGATAAAAAAAAAGTCGTACCTTCTCGAAGGTGAGCATGCTCATGGGCCGGCCGCGCAGCACGCAGTCGTCGGCCTCGTCTGGCGGCGGGTCGTCCTCGTCAGAGTCGGAGGCCGAGGCCGACGCGCACTCGCCGAGCTGTTGCCGCTGCTTGTGAAGCGGGCTGCGCGCTCGCTCCAGCATGCGCTTGTATCGCTTGTTCCAATCGCGGTCCACTTTAGAGAGAATGTTCTGGCGCTCGCCTGTGAGTGACAATGTGCGAGGTGTTACAGCAAGCCCGGTCATACTTCAGGGGAGGGGGGGGGGGGGGCTATTAATTTTTTTTTTTACAACAGTAACTGGTTGCGATACTTAGTTGCCAAAGCGGCCGAAAGACGATCAACACGACATCAGTATAACTTCCGTAAATAGCAATATCAAAGATAAGGTACGTTCGACCACGTCGCAGATACCCCGTGGCACCTTTTACCGCGCGCGCTGCCTAAGGACGCCAAAAACAAAACAAAAAACAAAAAGGTGTATCCTAGCGTGTGGCTGACTGTACCAACAAAGATAGTACAGCCGGCCTCACCCAAAGATACCCCTTTTTGTTCGATTGGCGCCCTTATGCCGCGCGCAGTAAGAGCTGCTATGGGGTATGCGTGACTGTGCCTGACCGTACCTATAAGCAAAAAACACGTTAAATATTTTTAAGAAGTTCTATTTCGGTATAACCCGTGTCATTAAAGAAAACATTTAGGACGGAGTTAAAAACCTAGCGTTGTCTCGCTTTGACTGTATTGATTAGAGCGAGAGGGCGAGTGTTTTGAAGTTCATCCTAAATGTTTTCTATAATGACACGGGTTATAACTGTTTTTAGGTGATACAAATAAATAACTACAGCCCGCGCGCTGACTGAGGTGGGCAGACTGTACGAAGTTTGCAACTAAACTTACGGTTGGTCAGTGTGTCGTAAGGCAGAAGATATTTCACGTAGACTTGGTCCAACTTCTTTTCTACAAGGTTTCCTTTCTGGTAGTTTAGCTCCTCCGCCACTTTTGACCATTTCTCCTTCTCAATGACTTTCCTGAGTCCCCCCATCCGTTGCACTATATGGTACAGCTTGGGTAGGTTCACCTCCATACTGTCGATCTGTGGAAATAAATAATTTTGCTCTTGGAGTGTCCAAAGCTACCATGATGATCGCATTTGACGTGCATTCATGACAATCACTCCTTGCAGGGTTTATTGCAAATATTCATGGAGAGGGTTAGAGATCACAAATCCTTGAGCTACTTAGCTTGAGATTTTTAAGTAAAAGTAATCAATTCGTCCCCATAAACATTTCTCACACAAACTTGTAGATGCCATTTCACTCCATTAGAGGATTAGTAAACATCCTTTGGAATCCAAATAACTTTCATCCAAACACGTTTCTGTCTTTAGCGGAGCAGGTGAATGACAAACGCGCCAGGGGAATGGCACTAACCAGATGGTCTAATTCGATAAAAGCAGCAGTTAGAGGTAGCATGCACCGGGCGGATCATATGACGGAAGACCGATCCCGATAGAAGCGAGTATGACATGGTCGCGATTCTCAGCCTCAAGATCTTCAGCGATTTCAGTCGGCGGTCAGTCATTGCGTCGCAGTACTGGGACCTTAGCCTGTAACTCCTACAACCAGCGAACTAATCCTCTAGAATTAGACTCCTAATATTCTTTGCTGTACTACAATAACATTAAAAGGACCGACACTGGACCGACAGCATTAATAAATCGTAATTAAAACCGTCAACCGGAAGTCCATTTGGCAACATTGTGTTACAGGTTAAGGGCCCTGGGGCCTTAGCCTGTAACACAATGGCGTGTCGATGGCGTCCCAGCAGAAGGACAAAACCGAGCTTTCCTCGTTTTACTAGAAAAGTAATCCTCTAGAATTAGTATCAGAATATTCTTTGCTGTACTACAAAAACATTAAAAGGCCCGACAGCATTAATAAATTGTAATGGAAGCCGTCAACTGGGAGCCCATTTTGGCACCATTGCGTTACAGGCTAAGGCCCCAGTTTTATACAAGTAGATCAGGGATCGATTGACATACCAGCGGCGCCCTGCTGAAGAGCACCTTCTGCGTGGCCAGGTGCGTCTTGATAGCGCAGAGCTCCCGCGAGGCCGGCCCCCACCGCGTGAACATCTTGCCCAGGTACTGGTTGGTCGCCGTGAACCGCACCGTCTCGTCCAGGTGACACTCCGGCTTGAAGCCCGGGGGAGGCACTATCTTGCACAGCCCGAACTCGGAAGCTATCCCTGTGATCTTCTCGAGGTACGCTATCGGGTTCTGTGGACGGAAGACGCATTAAGTATTCGTCATTTGAAAAAAATACTCCTTTATGGCCAGCATAGACGAGCGACTTTTGAGTTTTTTTGTACTTTTTTGTTCGTTAAAGTCAGTGATTATTAAGCAAAGGTGTGGACACGAGTAGAGTAAGTGGTAGCACGATTATGCTGCTATCTGCCGGTTTCTGAATTGAGAAATTCGCTAAGCAAATGGGTAAGTATCGTCCTGTCTTTGCAGATTTCTCACAAAAGTGCGTGACAGAACGATAGATAAGTATTTGCTTAGCAAAATTCTCAATTCAGAAACCGGGCCTAATTATATCAATGTAGACAGTTTTGGTAGAGCAGAGTACTAAAATGTTGTAGAGTAGCTACAACCAAGGGCAAGGTAGTCTACCACTAATTAGCACTTGCCTTCCCCTACCCCAGAGTCAACTCTACCGGTTACTCGACTAATGAATATGGTTAGAAGAGTGAAAGGAGTCGTAGAAAGGACTCGAGGTACATCACATTTTTAATGCTATTATTTGTACCGTTAATTGTTTGTACCCTAGTAAACGCTCGGTGGAATTTAGTTCCCTGCGCTCAAAATCCCTCGTCTTTGCAGGCCTTAAAACCAAAGCTCTATATTAAAACTACCTCAAACTCTGCCTCAGTAGGGTAGAACGTCGGTGCTTCTACAGTTTTCGCCGAATTGATATCCGTATTCGACGACCCAGACAGATTCCCAGATTCAGTTGCCTCTTTCGCTTTTGCATAACTACTCAACGGTTTGGTATCAGATACCTTAGCTGACTTCTCGCCGGAGACATCTGTTTCAACAGTGTTAGTACTGTTGTTAGAATTTGCTGGGAGTGCAATATGGGGCATTTCACCATTCTTCTTAGGTGCTACAGGTTCTTTTTCGCTAGTCTCGCCTTGGCTTACTTCAGTCTTAGGCACGAGCCGCGCCCTCATTATCGGTTTTACTTGATTAGGCATTTTGACCTCAACTAATTTGACTATGTGTGCGCTGTTTTGCGGAAGGTCTAAATACATGTTTTTGTTGTCTTTGGTTTTTAGTCTCTTTGGATTATAACCTAAGAGCTGCTCCTTCGGCGGCTCGCTGTCGTCGAACGCGTAGACGTCGCTGGGCTCTTGCCTTCGCGTTGCCGTTCTCTTCTCAGGTTTCAAATTGACGAACATTGAAAGTTTTCTACAGGTAATACACTTCTTGCAGAAGCTGTCTAGGTCACTTTTGGTAGCAGTCTGCACATTTTTGGCCGCATAGAACTTTTCTGAGGGGCATGGCGTTGGGTCTCGTTTCTTATTGATCGGCGGTACGTGTTTGTTGGGTGTCGGGCCTGGTTCTACGGCCGGGCGAGGCTCGGGGGGCTTCACTTTTGTTCGTTTTATGAGTAGTTGCGGTACTTTGAAGTGGTGCGGCTCCGGAACCGCCGCCGGAGTGCTGGGCGCGGTCGGCGGGGCTCGTGCTGCATCAGCTTCTGGAGGGCTGGTGGTCGCGTCTACGAGCCATCTCTCTATCATGTTCCTTCCATAATAAGATTCACTGTTTTCGGGCTTAGGTATAGGGCTGGCAGCGCTATCCGAAACTGTGGTTTTGTCCATAGATTTAGATGTTTGTTTGGGTGGTGGTAATTGTATGAGATCTATCTTTAATTCCTTGCTTTTTGCTGGAGGTTCAGTCGGTTTGGCTGGCAATGGCGGGTCTTCAACTGAAATGTTTTGTACCCATTAGTTAGAACATATTAGTAGAGACTGCATCTTATTATGAACCATAAGTGTACTTACTATAATAATAGCATAGAAGCAGGAAAAGAAGCTTACCTGAGGACCGACCTACGGCTGACCTGAGTGTACAAAATTGTTTTTTGTTTACATCCTCATTACTTTCATTTCTCTTTTCTTTGTCAATCTCTTTCACTTTACTATTGGTTTTATTAATATTAGTCATCTTACTGAGTGGCAAATCATCTTTCTCCACCTGTTTTGTTGCTTTACTATGGGTTTTATTTATATGAGCTGTTTTGTTCAGTGGGGTATTGCCTTTCTCAGAGGAATTTGCCACCTTGCTAGTAATTTTATTTATTGCAGTGATCTTGTTTGCTGGGACATCATCTCTTCCCGCTTGCTTTGACACCTTGTTATTTGGTGAATTAATATGAGTTATTTTGTTAGTCGGCACATCACCTTTCTCCGATTCTTTTGTAACCTTGCTATTGGTTTTATTTATATGAGCAATTTTGTTCAGTGGCAAATCATCTTTCTCCAATTCTTTTGTAACCTTCGTTTTATTTATTTGAGTTCTCTTGTTCATTGGCACTTCATCTCTTTCCAATAGTTTTGAAACCTTGGTATTGGTTTTATTTATCTGGTTTAGTGGCACATCATCTCTCTCTAGTTCACTTGTATCTTTATTATTTGTAGGAGTTATTTTGTTCAATGGCATATCATCGTCGTCGGAGAAACCTGGCGATTTGTTCCTGGTGCATTTCTTTTTGGGTGTAGCTTCCCTTGATGGAGGTTGAGGACGTTTTTTTGTGCAGACTCTTTTCGCTTCATTCTTCTTTATTATCCGCCGCTTCGACGATCGCGACCGTAGAAGCATTATGTCTCTGAAAAATAAGGCGGGACTGGTTCACACTTGTGTAAAATCTATTATATCAGGATCAGGATACATATTGTTACACCTAAGATTGTTCAACATAAGTTAACTTTATCTAAACCACCAACCAAAAGTTGTTCGACCTATTAACCTATGGGATGTTTCATCTCATTTTGTGAGCCATCAATTTTATAAATAACTTCTGCACTTTGCAAACTCATGATGAAAACATGCTAAGGATTTGGTATCTTCTACAGTCATAAACTTAGGCCTTTGCATCTAGGACAGATGATTTGTGCAGCCTCCAGTGGCATCTCCACACTACCCCTAGATGGGTGCAGCAGCCACCTATTGTTTAGATGGAGTAGGCTTACTCAGAACCTATACCATCCTGTCAGCTTAGTTGGCCTAGCCCACGGGAAAGACAAGTCAATATGTGCAGAGCCAACAAAGCCACGGGTTTTCGTCAGTTAAGTCATACTGCCACCAATATTTACCTGCTACTTTTGAGGGAAACTTTCAACTTTTTAGGAACTTTTGGACATTTTGCAACATGTTCTATTTCCTTGGCCTCCTTAGTTTCATTATGTCCATTGACCACCGGCATGGCAGGCTCCTCAAGAGTCTCCTTGGTCTTCACAGCTAAGGGTTTGTCCACTCCATTAAGTGGGGCACCTGGCATTCGTTCCACTAGGACTATGGGTTGCCCATGTGTGTGGAGATCTGCAAAAAAAAAAAATTTATAGGTCCTATGAACTGTATTTTTCATTATTTTTATCCACAAAATATTTGCATAATAGTAGACTAGAACACAATTTTAAGGCGAGTGTTTCTTTGATCCCAGAGTGTTCCTTGTGTTGTTCGTGTGGTGATTGATCTCATTCAATGTTGTCTGTGGTCTCTTTAGTTACATTCCAAATTCAA
Organism: Zelleria hepariella; assembly: GCA_949319315.1. Classification (NCBI taxonomy): domain Eukaryota; kingdom Metazoa; phylum Arthropoda; class Insecta; order Lepidoptera; family Yponomeutidae; genus Zelleria; species Zelleria hepariella. The sequence continues at coordinate 27,646,823 of OX439379.1, forward strand.
ATCACTCTTCTGGGATTAAAAAGCTATTTTAGTCCCTGTTTCCAGGGAACGCACCAACTTGGTAGTTTTGAATAGATGTGATAAAACCAGATTTTTAATAATTTTTTTAACACTACTCATACTCACTATGCATAGACACAACATCAAGCAGGTTTTTAGCAGATACATTGTTGACGATGATGTTCTTAGCTAAGCGTTTGTGGTCAGTGTCCTTGATTGGTGTGGTGTCAGTCCTTCGCTCAGCACTCGGTGGTATGTACGCACCTTGAGCGAACTTGCGCTGGGCTTGTACTTTTCTGAGGAAGGTTTATTTTAACAATTAAATAAGGTGTGATATAATTTGTTTCATCCACCATAATTAACTTGGGAGTTCAAATAGAAATAACATTTAGATTTCTTGCCTTTTTCTGTCCTTGGCCATTATTAAACCAATATAGGAAAATCTTCTAAAGTAAGTTTTAGTTATTCTTTTTCTGCTTCATCTGTCAAAAAAAAAAGAGGGCATTATATTATTTTTCATCAAGCTCTGAAGCAGCATACTACTGTCATAACATAGTTAGGCCATAACAAACATGCAAAATAGTCTTAAATCCCATTCAACATTTTAAAGGAAAGCTAGCATTTATGCTGCCAGTAAAAATAGTGAATGTGCCACTATGGTGTATGAAAAAAAATTATGTATGGATGTATAAGGAGTATAATGTCTCTTCACAAAACATGATGGGTTGGCCATGGCTTTAGTATTTATGCAAAACCGTGTATGGTTTTCCGAACACTGGACAATCACAGTGGGATTAGCCCACAGAATAATTGTATGTAACATTTTCTTTTTATTTAAAATATTTATATTCTTAATTTGAACGCGATGTTTCTACCTTCTAACTCTACCACTTCCTTTTGACCAAGGCTCCCAGGTAAAGGAGATCACATGGCACATTCAGCCGGATGGGCTGCTTTTGGAAAACTTGCCAATGACTTCAATTCAAACATTCCGTAATGTCTGAAGAACAAAACATTTAACTAGTGTGTTTTGCTCATCTGGGAGATGGGCTGGACACCTGGTGACGCGGGAAGACGGAGGGCAGACCAGGGGTTAAGTCTGTAATGAAATGGCATGTTGATAGGTTCCAAGTAGAAAGACAAAACCGGGTTTTCCTCGTTATTCTCCTACTTTGAGTGAACTAATCCTCTAGAATTAGAATATTCTTTGCTGTACTAGAAAAACATTAAAAGGATAGACAGCATCAATAAAATAAATAGTAATTTCAGTCTGCAAATGGGAGCCTATCGATAACCATAGCGTTACAGGCTCGGGCACCTGGGCAGTCACTAAGTGGCCGAGAACATGACGGCGGTCGGTGGGTAGACTAGCAGCCGGATGGTCAGACGACATATCCAAGTCGGCGGAGGGTCCGTGGATGCGTGCAGTGAGAGACAGATGAGGTTGACGCCAAAGGAAAAAGGCCTATACCCAGCAGTGGGCTTTGGGCTGATGATGATGATGAATAAAAAATGGCGTCGGTCGGCGTCACATGCCATTTGAATTTAGAACGACCGGCGCCAGAGTTTCTTTGCGCCTTACAAGCTGTAAAATAGGACTCACCGATCTGTGATACACTTAATTTTCTGCTGTTTACAAAGTATAGTTGCATTCAAGTAAAAGAACTGGAGTTTCAAAGTTATATACCAGCAGGTGTACAGAAAGTTACAATCGCAAAATTGGAGGTATCTACTTGGAAGTTCTTACTTTTTCATAGTTTCCAAGCGATGCACTGGGCCGTGCCTCAGGTAGTTGAATAACGTTCCTCTCTTTCAAACAAAACACGAAAAGAACTTTTACCAGATCTTGCGCTAAAAGAAGAGATGAAAAGCAATCCAAACAAACACTTTGCATTGCACGCTCTCGTTCACAGAACACAACTACTATTTTTGTTCTACTATCCACAGACCGAATAGAACAACAAAATAGTTTATTATTTAATCTGTGGCCTAAAGTGCCCTTCACACGGTTCCTGCCGGTTGTCCCAACCAACCACTGACAACATAGCAAGGAACCATCGCTATCCCATTATCCCAACTACAGCGCTAGAGAGTATCCATGGGTTTATAACTTTAGCTATCTCACTCTTTTTGTTTGACGTAGCGTGGGATGGCTAGAGTTTTATAATATGCTCTAACCCAACATTATGCTACGCTTGCTGGCTTATGGCTTTGCATTTCGTGCTATTCATGCACGCAAAAAAAAAGTTTAAATGATTGTGTGAGTGAATGTCAGTCGTTCTCGTTCGTGGACGATGAGAGGGTGTAGTGGTGTGTGTGAGTGAGCAAAAGCAAAGGAAGGGTGTGTTTTCCAGTTATTTTCGTGATTGTTGATTTTCTGGTAAGTTATTTTTTTATTAATTTCATAGCAATAGACATTACAGTAACAATATAATTTAAATGCCCGATATTGTAATGAAACATCTTCAACTTTCATTTACATCGCGTAATTGTTTTCTCAAATTATTATTGTGGTCACTACTTTACTTAGATGAAATGCTCGTAATCTCTTGAAACGATTCTAATCGGTAATGTTTTATTTAGCTAAGCTCTCTAAATAGTAATTTTATCAATCAATCTAGCATTTCGTTCATTGTCATTAGCAGTATTGCTGTTGTATGAGTGATTCACCAGCGCGTAAATGTTTTTTTCTTCTAAATATACCTGACGTACGTTCACACAGCAGCGTAACACTTTTCGTTGATATTTTCGTGTGTTCTGAATACTGAACAACAGAATACGAACCCAATATTACTGGAGTGTTGAGTGTTATACAAATAGTTACAAAGTGGGTTATCCTGAGGTCAGCAGGTCCAAAGAAACAAGTATTTTAATCAACGACTTGGTGTAAGTACAATTACTAGTACAAGAAACCAAACACATCATCCAAACCTTCAAATTACCTACCTTGATTCTTTTATTTTGATTAGTAGACAACTACACTACATACAATTTATTATTTACTGTTTCGTACAATTTAACATAGGTAGATAAAGTAAAACTGGGGCCAGCAAGTTTCTGGAATGTCTTTGAAGATGCTTTTTATTATTCATAACATCCAACCATCAACTGGCAGTACATAGAATTATTCCTTTTACCCGCTCTAGGTACTTCTAACTTCCTACCTACTGTACTTATGCTAGGAGGACAACAAACATAAATAGAATTTAGTTTTTATTTGATCATATTTTATTATTTCTAAAATCCCCATGAGAATGATAAAAGATTTTACTTGGATTGAATTCAATGTTTTTTTTTTACATCAATAGGTTAGATTTGGCCCGTTTGTTGGAACTAAAGAAACCAACATGCTAGTCTGAGAATATTTGAGAATATTAATTAGTTTAGTTATATCAGTTCTTGAGTTGACTGGGCAGTAATGTATCAAGCTCAAGCTATGCAAGCTCAAGCCATGCAAGCTCAAGCTATGCAAGGTATAATATGTTAGACTTGAGACATTGGAGGCATAGAAATCCTGGCTAAGAAACCTACGGGAGTGGACTGGGTTCTAGTACTACCTACCTAGCTATTTGGCCTTGCAAGAAACAAAGAATAATATGTGGAGCTGACCGCCCACCTTCGTTGAGTCACCTTATGAAAGAAAGAGGCATATTATCAGCGGGTTTCGAAATTATCAAGAAAATAACAAGTCTTGATAATTATCAGTTTTTTTTTAATACAATAAACCATAATAAAATTCGCAAATGCTTCATCAAAAAATTTAAATAAAATAAACATGTCACAAATGTCACAACGAAAAAACCAAAAACACAATCAGAAATGCACTCACACACACACACACACACACGACATCACATACCTTAACCAAATAAACCAATCCGGGCCATATCTGACCCACAGGTCCCCGTAACGCTTGCCACGTTACAGTGTTGAACAGCTTATGGTAATGGTAAAACAGGCGGTTTTCCGCAACTCGACGTCTTTATTTGCGCCTATTTTGCATCAGGGTTTAACAGCTAAGGAGATCCTCAGATAATTATCATGACTCTGGAAGCATATTTATGTAATTTTTACAAGTAAAAGACTAAGAATATATTTTTAAAATATAAATCATTAATTAAATCAATCAAAGGAATGTTATCATCCGAGTCCAGGCCTACTGTATGTTTCATTGCAGTTATTTCAATTTCATTCAATTAACTATCCCAGTACACACACGTCGCATTCAGAAATCAATTTGAGCTGTAAAAGACGCGTTCTGTTTAACGGAGGTTACAGTTTTATGTTTCGTTGTTAAATCATGATAAAAACAAATCACGATAATTATCCTTTCGAACCCTGCATATCAGGCATAATAAGCCATCTCAAGAAGTCAGCCTGGCTGCCCACTACGTAGGATCCATTTGTCAGTTAGCACCCATCAGGTGGTATCTGGCACGGCGCCCGCCAACGTTCGGCATTTCACCTCTAGGTAACTGTGTCAGTGGGTGACTCGGACCTAGCTGACACTTCTGTCTGCTAGGGTTGCTATACTATAGTCATTTATTCTATAATAAATGTCATTTGACAGTTCGTTGGCGCAAAAGGGTTACCCGATCAAAGGATCCATAATTTTTTGTGGAAAAAATAATTTAATGACCAAATAAACTATAATAAGGCGCTGCCTGGGCATAGTGAACTAGCCCGCGCGCAAAGAAAAAAAGAAAGAAAAACGATTCCTGTATCAAATAAACAAAAAAAAAATCGAAAATGTTCACATATCAAACCCTAGAATTAGTTGAGACCTATCTAACACAACCAGTTTTATGTTGATATCCATAACAGATTGAAAGATATTTTTCTTGAAAAAAAGTGCGCTGCCTATTTTTTTTCAAGCAGAATATCTTCACAACTTTTATGAATGTCAACACAAAACTGGCTGTTTTAGATAGGTCTCACCTAATTCTAGGGTTTGATATGTGAACATTTTCAATTTGTTTAGTGAATTTGATACAGGAATCGATTTTGTGCATTTTTCTCTGCGCGCGGACTATTCACTATGTCTAGCGCCTTAACGCTTTACAAAATATGCTTCTGAATAAAGCGTACTACAGGGTGCACTCTAAGTCGATAGCGGAACTTTAAGTAGGTTGTCTACTGATCAATACAAACAACTTGTACTAGGTGGCGAAAAAAATTGAGCGAAAAAAATATCAGCTGTTTCATACATTTGGCGCAGTACCGAGTCGATCTTTTGTATGGAACAGCTGATATTTTTTTCGCTCCATTTTTTTTGGTTACCTAGTACAAATTGTTTGTATTGATCAGTAGACTAGACAGCCTACTTAAAGTTCCTCTATCGATTTAGAATGCACCCTGTAGATAAATACTGTTTTCTGAAATCTGAATCTGACAAAAATATTGAGTTTTTAAACCCTCTATTGTAAAGTGAAAGTTTTAAAGTGTCGTGAAATTACATCATTAAAGCTAAACTAAAGTAAAAAAATCTCATTCACAAATATAATACTTTATTGCCCACATGAATAAATACAAATCTTTAGCACGTCACTGTTTATTTTTCGGCGTCCGCTGGTCCTGGTATAATCCGCGCGCGATGAGAATGGGATTCTCATCGCGCGCGGATAATATTAGAATGAACTGGGTCTAGAAATGACTTCTGTGTAACTGGAACATTCAAAATACTGATTCCATACAAAAGTATGGAACTATTAGGGTAACAATTAAGTGTTGACATGATTGGTTAAATACGTCCCGGACGTCATTTGATAAGCTCTCCAAGTCTATCTGGAGACGACAAACGACTACAGTTCATCATATCTTCTTCTATCAACATTGTAGATCGAGTGCAACATAGTTTCGGCGAAAATACTTTTGCAAATTCAAATTCGGGGTGCGCCAACCCACTTGACTAGGTAGATTTAACGCAGACGCGCTGACAGATCCGGGACGCAAAGCAAATAGACAGAGAGATACTTCTCATACTCTAGTTGTCTCACAGCAAGCACGCCAGCAAACAACCAGCAGATTTTTTTTAAGGCCGGCCATGCGAGTCGCTTTTGCACCGTAAAAAGGCGGAGTCGTACACACGACAGCACGTCGACCTTTACACGCAAGCATAGACTTTCAACAAAAGTGTACAGTTGGACGTGCTGTCGTGTGTACAACGAAGTTATCCTATAATGTTATTAACCCTGGAAAACAGCGTTACAAGGACTTGAAAATTTGTTTGCGTGGAGTCCCTGGCCAAATGCAATAAACAATACACCGTATCACAAAGCACGAAACTTGACAGGCGACCAACTGTATGGGAACCCAAAAACCTGCGACCACACAACCTCGAGCGCGACATTAAATTTAAGATCCAGTAGAGTAAGTACGTAGTGGGCAGCCTATTTAGTAGAGAATTTTATGTAGATTAATTCAGTAATTGTTAATTTTTGGCTACAGGCTGCAGTTTTCGAGTTATTCATAAAAAAACTGAAAAAGGGACCTTTACACCCTCTCCCCCCCCTAACCATCAGTACTTTTAGTGTGTTGTTCAGGACACTTTCCTCTACAACTGTGCCAAAATTTGGCTTTACACGAATTATTTTTTCTATTCAGCCTTTTTTGGTCTTCGTTGCTCAGGCTATTAGGTGAAGTCGTTGGCGAAGCGAAGCCCTAATTAAAGCGCCTGGTCATTCCTCAATTATTTATTGATTGAAAATGCTAGGCATTGTAATGCGTTCAAACTACTTAGGGGTTGAGTCAGAAATATTTATGACATTCGATTTCTTTCCTGCCGGAGTCATTCCATACCTTCTTGGCATCGACACAAAGATAAGTTTCGACTGCGAACCGATACGACGTTCAGGTAACGACCTTACAATTATTGATGTACCGTTCCCGGGAACATTCCCAATCGCTGGAAACATTGCCGGCAACATTGCCGGCAATGTTCCCCAACTGGGAATTTACTGGGAACTTTGCTCAAATCTTGAGATATTCCAATATTTGTTTGCTGAACTGTACATGATTTTGGATTCTCTATACACCAGGTAATAAATTATCAATAAAAACCCCATAACTTTGAAAACTGCCAGCCCATTGGGAATGTTTCCGGCAATGTTTCCAGTTTATTTCCGGCAATGTTTCCCATTGGGAATGTTCCCGGCAATGTTCCTGGCAATGTTTCCAGTTTATTTCCGGCAAAGTTTCCAAGCAATCTTTCTCGGGATATTTGTTGGTAAACTTTACCATTATTTATGCAAATATCGATGATCTTGTATAGTGTTGTGATGAATTTTATGATAAAGATAATGGAACAGTCGCCCGCAACGTTTTAAACAACTAAAAAGGTTACAGTTTCCCTTTATGATATGTCACAAAGTACGAAATTCTAGATTTAAACAGCTAAAACTTAAAATCCTGACCAACCACACACTACCTTAACCTGCCAAGGTCGAGTCGGATTCGCGCAGCGTTGGTTCCGTAGCATACATGCATAACATGAACTTAGAAGAAAAAAAAATGTTTTATTTTTTATTTTTCCTCATAAATCGAAAATTATACGGGTGGCATGTGTGGCTGACCATTTTATGTCGTTTATAAGAAATGAGGGTTTCACGGTGGTATTACAGAACGCTCATTGATAACACAGTTTAAACTCTTCCCGCACAGTCGGAGTTTAAACATGGTTTAAACTCTTCTCACTAACAGTTTAGTAGAGCTTATTCATTAATCTTAGAGATTCCTTTATTAGGCTAATCAAATCAGTGACAGTGATCATGATGCTCGCTCAATGAGATCTACCCGATAAAAGTATCAAAACTGTAACTGTCCATATCTCCTAAACGGCTAATGCTAGACCCATGTTCATGGTACTCTGAGAAAAGGGCTCGACGAGATCTACCCGATAAAAGTATCAAAACTTTAACTGCCCATATCTCCTAAACGGCTAATGCTAGACCCATGTTCATGGTACTCTAAGAAAAGGGCTCGACGAGATCTACCCGATAAAAGTATCAAAACTTTAACTGCCCATATCTCCTAAACGGCTAATGCTAGACCCATGTTCATGGTACTCTGAGAAAAGGGCTCGACGAGATCTACCCGATAAAAGTATCAAAACTTTAACTACCCATATCTCCTAAACGGCTAATGCTAGACCCATGTTCATGGTACTCTAAGAAAAGGGCTTGACGAGATCTACCCGATAAAATTATCAAAACTTTAAGTGCCCATATCTCCTAAACAGCTAATGCTAGACCCATGTTCATGGTACTCTAATAAAAGGGCTCGACGAGATCTACCTACTTTCATCGGGTACATCTCGTCACGCCCTTTTATTAGAGTACCATGAACATGGGTCTAGCATTAGCTGTTTAGGAGATATGAGCACTTAAAGTTTTGATACTTTTATCGGGTAGATCTCGCCAAGCCCTTTTCTTAGAGTACCATGAACATGGGTCTAGCATTAGCCGTTTAGGAGATATGGGCAGTTAAAGTTTTGATACTTTTATTGGGTAGATCTCGTCAAGCCCTTTTCTTAGAGTACCATGAACATGGGTCTAGCATTAGCCGTTTAGGAGATATGGGCACTTAAAGTTTTGATACTTTTATCGGGTAGATCTCGTCGAGCCCTTTTCTTAGAGTACCATGAACATGGGTCTAGCATTAGCCGTTTAGGAGATATGGACAGTTAAAGTTTTGATACTTTTATCGGGTAGATCTCGTCGAGCCTTTTTCTTAGAGTACCCCGTCGTCTAATTCATTCATCTACCAAGTTTCATGGCTTACCTGGGGAAATGTACCTATACATCCCGAGTTTACAGTTCGGGGCGAACTACTAGTATTAATAATTTGGAATATTATAGAAACCCGCGATCAGTCAATCAATTCAGCCCACTGTTGACCATTGTCAAGGAGCATAACATCGGTAGCCAATGGTTGAAGACAAAAAAACACAATAACTCTGAGTTTCATTGAAGATTGAATTCACTAATATATGTAAATCATATGAATAATTCACTTTTATTGGCAATAAGTAGGGATTTCATGGAATTTTTAAAGAAAATACCGATTTTATGCAGTTTCTATATGGCAACACTGTAAGGAAAGACGCTTATGAATTGTCACGTGATTAACGAACGCGATATTTCAAGAATCAGCATGATTGACTTCACTAATATATGTAAATCATATGAATAATTCACTTTTATTGGCAATAAGTAGGGATTTCATGGATTTTTTAAAGAAAATACCCATTTTATGCAGTTTCTATATGGCAACACTGTAAGGAAAGACGCTTATGCATTGTCACGTGATTAACGAACGCGATATTTCAAGAATAAGCATGAATTATAAACAAAAAAACTACTGGGAATTTATGGGAACATTGGGAAAGTTTCGGAAACTTTCCGGCAATGTTTCCAGTGGAAACATTGCCGGGAGTGGCAATGTTTCCAAGCGTACATCACTACTTACAATGCTTAATAAACTATGCTACTATTGCTACTGCACTTCCTTAGTCAAGGATAATCATTGCATATTGCATATTTTTTCCGTGTGACACACCAATGTAGCTATAATGTTCTCAGAAATTGGGTTTATAATAAAATTGTTCGTGGAGCGAGGTAGCGTGTGGGCAGACTTTGTTCTCAGTAACTTACGTCAGTAGTAGTCCAATCTTGGACCATTGCTCCCATTTGCCGCTGGTAGGCGTCAGCGAGAGGATTTTAGTTGCCCACTTTAATGTCAATTTGCATCTTGTCAGTGGGTACAGTCGGATCCGAAATGACAAAACGTGTGGGCGGTAGATCTCAATAGAGTTACTGGACACGTGTCCCTAAAAGAAAATTATACAAAGACTTCTTTCTACTGCCGAACATACCATGGAAACATACATAAATAAGACCCAAAAACAGATTCTGTCCATGGAATTTTTGCCGCGATTTTCACGGCCATCTTCCTTGGTTTTACGTTTTACTTGCGTTTACTGTAGATGCGTTTTACAAAAAAAAAACAGATTCTATAAAACGTACCAGCGATCTCCCGACTCCTCGGTAAAATTTACCATCTATGTTCGGACCATTCGGCGATTCGTACAATTTCCGTATATCGATTATCGACAGTAGGTAGGTACCTACATGGAGCAGTGGGCTGAGTGGTGGTACTCTCGTGAAGAGTTTTGCAGACGATCGTACACTGTCCTGTATGTCCACGAGCAAAGACCTCCGACTCACTATAGCAAGGTTAAAAGAGTTAACATTATCAACCCTCTACTACCTGCAGATGCGCAACTTCTCGCAGTGTGCACGCATAATAAACGAATACAGACGACGAAGATCTTTAAAAATCGATCCAGCCATTTGGATACGAAACGTCTAGCATGAATATATTAAAGGCCACCAGCTCACGTGTCCCCTTAAACCCTTATTGCGGGATAACATGTAGAGCTAAATATAGCCGCACTATTTGCATACACCATCCTCTCCGTTTATTATAATTAGATCTCACTTTGTTTGCGTCCAATACATAATGATTCGCCGATGAATATGTTAGGCGCTAACGCTGGAGAATATTTATAGAATTCATCCATTTTAAGCGTTAACATCGGAACTACGCGTAAAATACGGTAGTGTCTTGCGCACAGATACTGACTTATTGGCAGTACTAATGAAAATCAGAAAACTCCTGATTACAATTTTGCCCCGATTTTTGGCTTATTGTTTTTATTGATGAGTTCAGTGGTTACTCCCGACAAAAAGAGTGAGGACCTTTTGTAACACGTTGCATTGTATCGATATCATTGAACGCAGGAGGTTGTTCCTAATCAACGTTATGATAGACAATAGTGGTGTCTTTGCCGCTTTAGTTCGTTTGTGCGATATACGACAATAAGAGACTGCGATCGGTTGCTAACTCAGTTTGCAGCATTTCTGCCCTTGTCTTTCCTGTGGGCTAGGCCGACTAAGTTAAGATGTCGGTTCAGGTGCTGGCTCCATCTAAAACATTTCCCAGGCTATGAATCGTCCGAGTGGTCACTTTACCCAACTAATGTGCAGTGGGGGTGCCGATGGTCTCTGTATAAGAAGTCGAAGCACATTGTAAAAGGGTCTCTTATGCAATGTTATCCAACAGTTATCTTCACTTTGGTTAGTGTACTTATGCCCGTTTTCACCAACGACCCCTAATTTTAAAAGGCCTTTTAACGAAAGTTATTTGCACCTCTGCAAGTCTATGGGGCATGGATGAAGGATCATACACACTCAACTCATAACGCTTGTGAGTGGAATTCGTATGGTCCTTCATCCATGACCCCTAGACTTGCAGAGGCGCAGATAATTTTCGTTAAAAGGTCTTTTAAAATTAGGGGTGGTTGGTGAAAACGCATTAGGCCCGTAATATCAATCACAGTTTAAACCAAAACAGCTAGTTAAAAACCTATCTGTCGATTAACTTTCATACAAAATCCGAGGTTTAATCTATGGTCTGAGTTTAAACTGTGATTAATATTACGGGCCTAAGTGTCAATTTTACAGTCACGGATTCCGCATACGTTTGACGAGCGAGATCCGGGATCTCGGGCGTCTAATCGCCGTACCCGAAGCTGTGAAATTGTAATAGGTTGCATGAGAAGGTGGGCGACTTTCATGGGATAGGCTACACAAATACGGACTTTCGCATTTTATCCTTAAGGGTGGACGATAGCAACGTGGAGGGAAATTCAAAATTTTCACAGTTTTTTACATTTTGTAGCTAAATTGAGCTATTTTTGTTCAGCGATTTTTCGTTCGCGGCAATAAAACAGTATTCTTTTCATTATTGTAAACAACAGAACAACAATAATTCAGCCGATTATGTGTTCTGGTCTACGAAGCAGTGGCACTGTCCAAAAAATCCATTGTCGTAGACCAGAACACATAATCGGCTGAATTATTGTTGTTCTGTAGTTTACAATAATGAAAAGAATACTATGTTATTGCCGCGAACGAAAAATCGCTGAACAAAAATAGCTCAGTTTAGCTACAAAATGTAAAAAAATGTGAAAATTTTGAATTTCCCGCCACGCTGCTATCTTCCAGCCTTAAGGTTTCCGATTCCGATTAATGCGGAAACGATAAGGTAAGTATTTTATCTATAGTTGAAAACCGAGATATCTGTAGGTTTCACTTCAGCGTAAAAATGACGTCGTGTAAGCATTCGTACTAAACCCCATTATTATAGGTCGGAAAACTGTCACAACCGCTGGTCACAACGTACTCCACTATCCGCTGATTAAGTCCACACGCCCATATTCTAAATATTATGGGTGGGCCGAGGCTATGAAGGTCACTTGTATTTTGTTACAAAATGTAGACCGTACTGCCGAAGGCAAACTTAACTACTAGCTTTTGGTTAAATATTTTGTAAGCTCAGAACACCCAGAAACTAAATACCATAGAATCCGCATTATGTATAAAATCACAATAAAAACTTGTCCCCCCACAGAAACAAGATAGCACAGATAGCAGCAATAGAACAATATAAGCCGTGCCAATAGAGAAACGATATGAAAATGGCGGCGGGTACCTATGGTAAGGTCTGAAAAAGAGGTTACGAAATACGATTTCAGTTCATACCTAAAACTTTCTTACATTTTTGGCTAGGAAATATTGTTTTACGATGCTTTCTTTATTGATTAGGTAATTGTTCTACGTTGGGTTTGTGATTAAACAACAATCTTTATGAAAATAAGATCAAAAATATTAAAACGTAGTAAATAATACAAACCTCAACAAATAACAACACTTAACGTAAACTACAATATTGAAATAACTCGACAAACATTAAAAAATCAATAAGAGGCGAACGTATTTTGGCGTGTTTTATTAGCCAAGCGTAGGTGACTAATCAGGACTGCCTAAAATGACTTTGCTAACGTTACGTGTGAGTATAGACGGAGATATGATTAAAGCGAGAGGGCGCGAGAGTGTCCGCCATTTATATATCGTTTCTTTAATGGCACGGGTTATACTAAATATCAGAGGTGCGGGAGGCGCGGTCAAGTCTCTTCTTTCGTGGCACGTATTGTATGTAGTCTTTATTATCTACATGAAGCTAAAGTTAGCTTTTTGGTCGAAGACGTGTCTGCAAGTCTAAAAATTTTAATGGTTCGCATTCAGGGGGCCTCCGACTACGATTCACGAAATGAGTCTTTTTAAATCAGTTTACTTCAAGTAGTCCCGTAAAAATGGAGCATATTTTCAATGCACCTGTACCACTAGATATTCACAAAGTTGACGAAAAAATTGTGACACTCCCTTATTTTGTGTGTATGGACTTGTGGTGTGCCGTGTGTTGTGTAGAGCGCAAGTGCCTCTTGGTTATATTAATTAGAAGCCGTGGTATAACAGTGGCCGTTCCATACTGTTGAATACGGTAATTAACAATTGGTGTAGAGTGACCAAGGTTTTGGATTTCGTAGGGTAATTTTTACAGAAAAACGAAATAAAGTAATGTATCTCTTTTGCTCCCGTCTTTGTCTTCTCGACGATCCTTGTCTGGATTGGCTGTCCCTAAAATAGTTTAAAATCCAAATTTTACGTTAAAATTGTTACTGTAAAATTGGTCACATTTTGGTCACAATAATTGTCATATCGCACAAATTATTAGATTTCATAAGTAGTAAAATTATAATGAAACACAGCATACTATAAGTTAAACCTTTTTTGTTTGTTGTTAATATTACGAGTATTTATCGTTTTTTTTTCTTTTGTAGGCAAAGTAAGTAGGTTATAAGAGTATCGCGTGGTCACCGTACTTTTGTTACAGTGCATCTAACATATTACGTACTATCTCCTCGTGTGGTTTCAAAATTGGCCGCCCGTCCACCGGCCACCAATTTACTTCACTATTTCGTTTTATTATTATGTTCTTCACTTCACAAAATGTGAAAACACGCAATGAGTCCGCGCAGTCCAGGCCAACCGAACAGAAGTACATTCCCACGTATTTTAGTGATCATTAAGCTTTGCGTCTCTGGATAGTCGCCGTATGTGAACAAGTTACCAGGGACATACTCTCACGCCCACATTACCTCTGAAATATTATGTAAAAACTAACAAAATGACTATGCCAATACAACAAAGAAATAAGAAAAAGCATAGATACAAAAGTACCTACAATAACGGCGGTCGCACCGTTACAGTATTATGAATTTGAATGAAAAGGCTGATTATTTTCCCCAAATTCCTTCACAAAATAATCAGTTGGACCTCTGTCCGTATTTATTTTGTAGTTGCAGTACATAACTATAACATTACGAAAGTTTAAAACATTTGGACGCGTTTTCAGCGAGCGTGAAGTGCAGTTAGAAGTTATTATCTTCTGTCAGCATATTTCACAACGGGTAATAAATAAGGTATCTTTAAATCTTCAGTCATAGGTATATGAACAGAGATAAATATAGCTTGAAAAATTTTTTGGGACGAGAGGTTTCACTCGTTCACCCTAATGTGGCCCTCAATCGGTTCAAGAGGCGGATAATTGTAGTCGAGTCGAGTAGTTTGACAGACCGATTGCAAGTTACAAACATTTGCAAAGCAACGACTCTACCCTGCAGTCAAGCGACATGCAGTCTCTTGTCCACCCGTCCATCCAACTAACCGACCATCTACGGAATGAGGTTACTAATAGCTGGAGAGCTGGTGACCAATCGACTTATTTCGTCATACACTACACAATTGAATGTATACATTGAATCCCTTGTCCACAGACGCGATGTCGCGCGGCGCACGCGCCGAGCCGGCACCGCCGGAGTGTGCGCTCGCAACGGAGATGTTCGACCACCTCTGCAGCGCGGGGACCATGAAACAGACCCTCGCCCTGCATCGCGAGATCTGTGCGGCGCTAAACTTGAGACCCAACAAGCTGCCCGACTTCTACCCCAAGCTAAAGGTCAGTTTTACAATAACTCAATTGATTACCTTACGTGCTACGAAAGAAGAGACTTGGCCGCGCTTCCCGCACCTCTTTCCGGTGCCCCGGAGATGCAAGGTCCCTTCCCGTATTCAGACCTCATACCTAAAGAGACCTTTAAATCGTCAGTGCGCATGACAAACCACGTAGTGTCTCAAGTCTCTTCTTTCGTGGCACCTATTGTACTGCTTCCAAGACTAGGCTTCCCAATATTACAGTTATGCGGCCGAGCAGTGATTGTGAAACAGATAATTTTCGTGCAAAAGGATATATTTTGCGCCTTGACCTTATAATGTAGTGAAGCATGAATAAACTCTATCCGCCTCTGTGTGGTAAGCTAAAAGAAAACTCGAACTTCATGAATGTTCTGAGAGAAGACCGTTTCAAATACGTCTCTGAGCGAAGCCACTGGGCTCGGCTTCACCTGCCTTCACCCGGTTGGTTAGCAAGTGCTCAATCCTACTGAAAGGCAGACAAACGTCTTAGACATGCCACAATTAGTTTCAATACATTAACTTTAAAGTATTTCCAACTACGACTGACGTAAATATTTACACGTCTACGCCTTTTTGCCAAGATTTACGTTTTCATTAGTTTAATTTTGTCAGAGCTTTCCGAACAGGTTTTGATCCAAAATCAAGGTTCAAATAAACAGTTGATAGGGGATCACATTTACACCACTCGATCTTGAACGGTGCAACGCTACCATATAAAGCGCATGAAGTGTAATGAACACAGAACGTTTGTTTGTTATCTGGTAATGAAGATGAACTGTCTAATGAAGTTGATAACAACGATGACTTAGAATAACAGCCTTGTAACAGACGTGACTTTGTAACAGAAAAGAGATCGCCGATATGGGGTCCAATAGGGAGTCCGTATGCTATCGGGCATACGCTCGCTGTGTTCCCTTTATCACAAAGGTACGAGGTGTAACGAATTCCACTGGAGAATCAGCTTTTAGTCCGGCATTTGGACGTCTGCCAAGCCGATATTTCCGATGTTTTTGCTCTGGACTCCGAAGCGCTTTGCGTATGGGTGGTTTACATAATACTATTGCGAGTGTTTGCTTGCAGATACCAGTCCCCGTAGCATGACTTTTATCGAGGCGGATTTATCCAACAAAATGGCGGTTTATCAGCATTTTTGACGTCTATAGTGGGTTATATATCGCTCTCGACGATATATAACCCACTATAGGCGTCAAAAATGCTGATAAACCGCCATTTTGTTGGATAAATCCGCCTCGATAAAAGTTATATCGCTCTCGACGATATATAACCCACTATAGGCGTCAAAAATGCTGATAAACCGCCATTTTGTTGGATAAATCCGCCTCGATAAAAGTCATGCTCCCCCCGCAGCACCCATTTTTTATGTAAACCAGATAGTAAGTTTACATAAAAAATGGGTGCTGGAATCTGCAACAGCGGAGATCAGCTGTTGCCCTTCAGGTCTTTGCGGGGAAGTTCACGACAGAGACATGAAATGTACAGTTTGCGACACGCTTATTGGGGTGTCGCTGACTGTACAATTACCTACATACTATTCAGACATTATTAGATAGACACATCATGATCGTTAATGTATTTGTATCAGAGACTGAACCTTCGATTAGGTACGTCTCTTGAGCAATTTGCCTACAAATAAAGCGAAAGTTGGCTCATTGGGCATCCTATCGGGCCAATTTCGGGTACGATAAATAGTTCAACGTACGTTATCTATGTCACTCTATATCTGTGACTGTTACATTTTCCGTCCAATGTACGGGTTCACACACTTCGCGCACAAGACCCCTTTCTGTAAAATAATATATTTTCCTCGCTTCTGTGAGATGAAAAGTTTTGTGTTTCGCACAAATGCAATATTATTTGCTCGCTACGCTCAGGTTTCTTTGTTTGAACCACTCGCTACGCTCGTGGCTCAATTTTAGAAACCTTCGCTAGCTCGGTATTCAATACAAGCACTCGCCGCAAACAATAATTTTGCATTCTTGCATAACAAATAACTATTTTTAATGGTTTTGGTCGAATGATCAGACCATTAACGTATTTGTTTGCCTTTTTTGAGACTTAATAAAGCGAACTTTATTATTGACCCAGTCATATAAGGATTACACCTCGGAATGAGAGATAAGAAGCTGGAAACCTTTGACCTTACATAACTCATGTCGCAGACACGAGATTTAATGAGACTTTTGAGAAAACTTTTCTTCTCTTCTTCTTCAGCATGTATATGTCCACTGTTGGACGTATGCCTCTTCATGTTTCTTCCATTTTAACCGGTCTGTAGCTATTGTGGTCCAGGTTGAGCCCGGGTTGAGAAAACTTTTAGAACGCCAAAATGAAGGTGTATTACTAGATTCCAGCTTATTATCTCTTATTCTGAGGTCGAGCCCTTATTTTGCCTAAAATCACATCATATTATAAGGTAAGTGGTAGGTTTGGTGAATTTTTTGACTGAAACCAAATGAAAACGCAGTATTTCAGGTAGACCATAAACCTTGTCCGGTTAACGTGTTATCTTGAAACGTTACAAAACCATACATGCATACTTTCACATTTTATCGTAGTGGAGAGTGTGATTGCACTTTTGACCTCTAGGGCCACGCGTTCTGATGCTCGTGTGTCGTAGGCGACACGTTCGTGAACAGAAATGTCTGCTCCGTGAAATTGTCAAATGCAAAATCGTACGGACCCCTTTTTTCGCCATTGGATCCAACAGATGGAGACAGTCAAGAAAGAAAGACTTGTCTTCTCTCTCCAGTTCGCCCTGTTCTTGGGGTCGCCTTCGGAGGCTCAGCATTTATGAGGTCTTTCTTGACCCCGTCCATCCATCTGGATCTCCGCCCGGGTATGGATAGACGCAGCGCCTGGTTTCCAACCATATCAGGCTACTTTATTGCACTTTATCGGCGATGTCGCGCACTCCTAGGCTTCCTCGATTTCTTCCTTTTCGTTATTTCCGATGCAGATTGGTTTCTAATTATGGTTATTATGAAGTAATGCTCTTGCGAATGATTGTTTGTCTGTTTACTGAGGTATATTTACAATATGGATGTACGTTATCCGCGAAAACAGCGGGTATTCTCACGACTGGTTCACTACCTTATTGCGAAGACTACAAACAAGCAATGAGTAACTCCGATTTTCATGTTTTCACTAAATGAGGTTTTCCTTCTACAAAATTTTTAGTTTTACACATTTACTTTAACATGCTTTCTGCTGCTGCGACTGCATTTAAATGTTTAATGGCAAAAAAATATCATAACTCTGTCTAGACAGGTGGTGGTCTTCTCTAAACAATACCCAACCAATAATAATAATAAATTAGTACATTACTGCCACGGTCTTTAATGGGTGTGTTTCTGGCGCGCTTTTGATGGCCGACAGAGCGCAGCGTAGCGCAGCTCAAGGCCTTCACAGCGTGGTCAGCATTGCAGCCCTTGATGGACAAGCTGAAATGAAGGCCGAGACCGAAGGTCGAGGCCTTTATAGCGCGGACAGCAAGGGCTGCAATGATGACCAAGCTTGAGGGCCGAGAGCGTAGCTAAGCTAAGCTCGAGGCCATCATAGCGTGGCCAGAAGCGCACTCATTGCAGACCAAGGCTTGTATAGTGCTTTACTCAAACAATGCGAGTAATTTAAATAGAACCAGCTTACCTTTTGTCTTAGTTTACTTTCTGTTGATTATCCATTCCGCAAACTTTTCGCAGATAAACTTGTATTTTTTCTTTGACTTCGGTGGCAATAGGCACCTTTAAATATCTTATTTCGCTTCCTTTTTATGTTCGGCGTTGTTAAACATATTGAATCGGAGGATTCGTTGCCTGAAGAGTTCACTTTTATTTACAACAAAAACAGAACGCACAGAAAAAATCACTTCGAACATCGCGCAAATCGGCGAAAACAATATGGCCGCGCTTTTTTTTTTTCTATGCAATTTGTAGACTGCCAGCACCCAAACAGCCAAATTCTAAATAAATACTTTTTGTGCCTGATTTTTTAGTTCTATTTTTGAAACAAAACTCGACATTAATGGATTTTCATACAGTTTTTCTGGCCGCAAAACACGACATTAATGAAATTCCATACAACTTTTCTGGCGCCTAATCAAAGTAGCCCGCAAGTCCTCCTTTGCTCAAAGAAGGTTGTCGAATTAATGACCACATTACGAGCTTTTTTGAGTAAAATTTATTTAAGATAGGAAACCCATACGATTGTGCCTATTGCCTATTCCATTGTGTTATTCTAATAAGATAAGATTAATTAAATTAATATTATATTTACAATTTTTGCATAATATCAACATGCATCTGCATCCAGTGATGCCAATTGGGCAGTCAGGCCGTTCTGCCTAGAGGTGTGTAGTTCGCGAATGAATGCTTCGATTGAATGCATTCGTTATATGAAACCATTCATTCATTCATTCACTACCAATCTTTACATATCACATTGACTCTAGTCCACGTAGTTCATTCTTCAAGAAACATTCTTAAATCTACCACACTAAGAACCAAAATTCTGTAAATCTTTATATATCACATTCACTCTAGTCCACGTAGTTCATCCTTCAAGAAACATTCTTAAATCTACCACACTAAGAACCAAAATTCTGTAACTCATGTGTCTCGCCTTTGTCACCTTTGTCATTCGCGGACTACCGTGAGTCAAAAGATATGTGAACGAACTACTGAGCTATGAATGAGCTATGAACTATGAATGAACTGTGAATGAACTGTGAATGAACTATGAATGAACTATGAATGAGCTGTTAACTATGAATGAATTATAAGTGAACTATGAACTAAAAGAGTGAACTAGTTCAGTGAA
Source organism: Zelleria hepariella (assembly GCA_949319315.1). NCBI lineage: Eukaryota > Metazoa > Arthropoda > Insecta > Lepidoptera > Yponomeutidae > Zelleria > Zelleria hepariella. The sequence continues at coordinate 27,666,595 of OX439379.1, forward strand.
GGAAATGAAGTACCTATATCATTATTTTCTTTTCACTGAAGCGTTTCGCGCACCTCTAGTTCTGCCAATACCTGCAGGGTGCCATTGGTGCTGTCCCACAAAGGGCGTGTCAAACTGGGCCCGTAAAGAAGAAGAAGAACTTACCGATACTTTCCTCCAAATTGTGGTTTTCTTACTCAGCTATTCGCTGCAGCTGTATCGAAAGTTAAGAATGCGCATTGCGAGATTAATTCCCAATTAACAAAATGTTTTGAATCCACATTGTGTGTAGTTGTTAGTAAATACATGGCTTTGCGTGTGTGCTAATGAAAATAAATTGTTCGTATGTTCATAAAATACCTCCAATATTTTGCTTCAAATAATTATATCTCATAAACGGCTGAACCGATTTTGATAAAACATATCTAAGAACAGTCGCTAGAAAACCTTCATTCAAATAAAAACAAACCTCATCCAAATCGGTTCACCCGTTTAAGAGCTACGGCTACGGTGCCACAGACAGACAGACACACACCACACATCCTGACAGACAAACCTACCTACCTACCTTTCATTAAAAATAACTTGCAGTTTCATACATAATTTGGTTGCCTTTTATAAAATACAGGATATTGCGTAGTTTTTTTCTACAATGAGGAACATACCAGCACGATGGCGCTTTCTGTTATTTTATTTTTTTACATAGAGAGGGATCGATAGCATGATAAGGTCCATCATGTATGTACTTTTATAAGTGTCTTGCATGTTTTGTTTGTTGAGGATTAGTTGCTTGCATGTTCCTTGTTTAATTCCTAAATGTTACAACAGGGACTATTCAAGCGTGAAATATACATAGTTCTCGGTCGAGGGACACCGATGTTATCCATTTTCACAAGCAAATGACACGAAATTATAATACGCCGAGTGGGTTGCCATGGTTACGCTTAACGCATTGGTGCATTGCGCTCGGCGATACTTTCAAATTCACTAGTTTCTAGAGTTCGGCTGATATGAGAACCAGAAAACAGTGTAGCGAAAAGTACAGTGCTTTTCACGAAAGAATTCCCATAGGTTGAATAAAAATATTCCCTATTACATTTCAATAAGAGTTTCGTCAAGGGATCTTTTTTTGTGAAACGCACTATAGTGCGCCTTTCCGATACTTCAGTGCGCCTCGTTTAGTTAAGATTTTTTAGACATTATATCCGTATCGTCGCGAAATGGTTGCCGAGTCTCAAAATGCCTAATTCGAGAAATGCTAAGTTCGCAAAAGACTAGTCGCGAAAACAGATGTTTTGTTTTATTACATTAGAAAAAATACACTTGTATAGCGTCCAAGCTGCAGGGCATTTTTTCGCTCTGTATATGGGGTAGAGTTTTGAGTTAGGACTTATTTAGGCATCAAGCGACCAAACCATTATGCATATCATCAACTTGACAATGTATTACCTTAAAAAAAACACTTACTGTATAGCGTAGGGCAAGAGTTTTGAGTTAGGACTTACAGATACAGCAGCTTAGGCAAGTCTATAGACTATATTTTGCAAAACTTTTTTTAATATTCCAATCACTCGATAAGAGATAAGTGCATGATAATACTAATTTAATTATAATAATAAAGAACGCATCGCATACCCATTTCCTTGAAAAAAACAATAACAATCAAAGCAGCGTAAGGATTTTCTGATACGTGAGAGATACGAGCGGATAATACAGTAGTCTGCTTTCCATTGGAGATAATATTATTACAATTTGGGTCTCTTATTTGCTACTAAAAGTGTCACCAAGAAGCCAACCCACCGTCACAAATGAACATAAAATGGCTCGGTATACAGGGTAATTTTAAATAGCATTATTCCTGAAACATGTCATCTTCTAAATGTGATTTCAAACAACTTTTTTCTACGACTTTTCGAACAGCTCGATACGTTTTATTTATTGAACGATTCTTACTCTTTAAAAGTTTGCATTTGTACCATGTCAGTGCTGCCTGCGCGGCGCGCTCTCGTGCCTCTCCACTCTCTATCACCTTTCCAGCCTCTCCGGCTCCTATTTGTTAACCCTTGCCGAAAATGTTGTAAAAAAAAATGGTAAAAACAAAATTGGTTAACCAAAGTCGTAGAACAAAAGTTGTTGGAAATCAAATTTAAAAGGCCAGTTTCAGGAAAGCTATTTAAAAAGTACCCTATATATATAACCAACAGCGTTCAGAAATAAATAGAGCGTAGTTAGTTACTGTTGCTGGCCCGCCAGTTTTAAATGAGTAGATAAATCGAGAATTTATTGCACATAGAAAAAACTTTTTTCACAAAACCCGTTAGCAACACAAAGTTTTTAAAATGATTACCTCATCAATGTCAGTTTTATCTGCATAAGTGCCGTTTATATTCCCCTCTTTGTGGATCTTTTGGATGCATCCGGTAGTAATATTTGGGACATTATGGTCTTCTCCACAATCATTTCGGATTTTAGGCATTTTCAGCAAAATTCATGACATTTTGACATACTAAAAAAACAATAATTAAAACCAACTTCAATTTGGCACTAAAAAACGGCCAAGTGCGAGTCGGGTTTGCGCACTGAGGGTTCCGTAAAGCCTTACACCGTTTGCGCATGATTATTATCTATCGCCGCCGATGGAAAGAAGCCTGCCTGGCGACCCTCATTAGTTTTAAAACCTGTTTATACGACCAGGCGACCAAAACCGCTCAGTTGAACTATGATTTCGTAACTCAGCTTTCTCCATCTACCTATGCAGTTATGAAGATGCATGGATTTGGTTTCGAGGTAGACATTAAATCAACTGATCTTGAGTGTTTTTATGAGATACATCAGGGTTCCGCCAAGAGTTTACATTTGGCCTTTGCATTTATTTTAGATATAAATCATTTATTTACATCTAAATCACAGCGTCTATCACCTCCAATCACTTCTTCTTTGCGTGCCATCTCCTATCGGAACTCTTTTATCATCACGGCCACTTGGGCCCGTGCAGCTCGGAAGAGTTCAGTGTGGCTCGTGTTGAACCATGTTGCGAGAATTTGGAGCCATAACCTCCATTCACACTTGATACAACTACTAAATACAAAATAAATAAAGATTGCTTCAAATTAGCATATCTCATAAATGGCGGAACCGATTTTGATAAAACATATCCTAAGAACACTCGCTAGAAAACCAGCATTCCGATTAAGAGCTACAGTGCCTCAGACAGACAGATACACACACACACATAAATAGCGGTCAAACTTATTTTTTGGGTTAAAAAAATGCCTATCCTTCTGGAACACAGGGGATCGTTTATTTGATTATGTTTGAACATAGGTACTGACTGACTGACTCAATTAATCTCCTACGACGAATGAGCAAGCGAGATAATTACGCCTGATGACTTATGATTACGAGTAGATGACACAATCCCGAATTAGTCGCCGGCTATTATTGGGACATAGCGTCTATGTAGTGTATACTGTACACACCACTGACCTCCCCCAGAGTTCTATTTCTGGACAGAGTGCACGAGTGGCTCTTACTTAGCGGACTAGACTTAAGGTGGGATGATAGCAACGTGGCGGGAAATTCAAAATTTTTACAGTTTTTTACATTTTGTAGCTGAACCGAGCTATTTTTGTTCAGCGATTTTTCGTTCGCGGAAACAACAAAGTATTCTTTTCATTATTGTAAACAACAGACCAAGAATAATTCAGCCGATTATGTGTTCTAGTCTAGCTCAGTTTAGCTACAAAATGTAAAAACCTGTGAAAATTTTGAATTTCCCGCCACGCTGCTATCTTTCAGCTTCAAGGTCTATACATGACGGGTGTGCGGTAAAATGAGCCGAATCCAAAGGACTATCTAGTTTAGTTTTATTAGGCGGACTTGCGTCACTCAGGGTTAGCAAACTAACTCCGAGTTAACTTGATATTTCCATACAATTTTTGACGTTAACTCAGAGTTAACTGGCTAACCCTTGTTGACGAAAGTGGACCTTAGGGGTGCTGATTCGATTGACGGCTCGGCGTTTATCCACCGTGGTCAATTAACAATTTTAGTGTGCCATTTCCATGTTCCCTTAGGATGTACACTTTCGTTATCATATTAGACCTTTATACTTCCGCTTAATTAAATCCGCTTAATTTCCGATTAGGTTAAAGACATAAAGCCTTCGCATCTACTTACTTAATAAAGATATATATTGTCCAGTCTATTCTCACTAGATGGGTGAAGTGACCACTCGGACAGTACAGTGCCATGAAGTACTGAATATTATATTACATGCGCTACGCTTTTTACCTAGATCTATACATGGCATTAGGCAATAGACAAGGCAGTCCATGTGACTCGAAGCATGAGCTAATTAGTCACGCCCAATTTCCCTTTGCTCAAGTAAAAGTTAGCGAAAACGAGTTGAACTAGCTGACTTTTCCTTTCTTTAACGTTTATGGTAAAGTGCTGCGGTCGCGGGTTTTCCCGTTATACTCGTACCGTGTATACTCTGCCACTCAACTAAGTAGTGGAGGGAATGCAACCTAGCAATAATTTTATTATTATGAAAGCCGAGATGACGATTGTATTAAATTGGAACATATTATTACTAGTGGTTCGACCCCAACTGTGAACTCGCGACCCCATATCTCAGCGACACCATATCTCAGCAACCCCTTGACCGATTTGGCTCATGTTCGAACTTAAAAATTATCCTTGCCTCATTTACCTGCTTACCAAATTTCATAACGATGCGACCAAATTTACTCAAGTTATCGTCGAATGAACATTCATATATACAAACATACAAACATACATACATACATACAAACGCCGGATTGTTCCAGTAGACTCGGAGAACTTCGGTCGCTTCGCTCGCTCGTTCAATGATACCTATCGAATATATTTGTTTCTTATCCGTAGGGTATATTTAGGCTAAAAACTTTCTCCAGTATATTTTATCCTCAGTACAGATATTTACGGTTGTAGAAGTGAGTGGTTGAAATACACTACTATTCTGGCATAAATCTGGTGCTTAGCGAGGGTTTCGTACAAGATCGCCGTACGATATCTGCGCATCTGCAGCTCATCTACTATCAATAACCTTTCATTTCCTTTCGCAGGCCAAACTAGCGGGCTCTTGGAAGGCGCAGGCCCTCTTCAAGAAGTTCGACGCGCGGGCTAACCACAAAGTATACGCCAAGGGGCGCGCCTGCGCCTCTACCAGGGTCCTGATCATAGGGGCTGGCCCCTGCGGCATGCGGGCCGCGATAGAATGTCAGCTGCTGGGCGCCAAAGTGGTACGTTATGGTGCACCTTCAACATTCCATTAGAAGATGACCCCCCGGCTAGGATGCCAGACTTCGACGCGAGTTTCATCTACGCTTACCCGCGAGATACTCCCTCTGTCTACGGGAATTCATTAGTGTCATGTCTTTTCGCGAAACGCAACTCAAGTCTACAGACAGTAGTTTGTTACTTATAAACTTGCTTTTGTCTTCAAAATCTTATCAATCGCGGAATGTTAACTTTTGCAACAATTATTTCACGTCGAAGTCTTTTCGCGCCGTGAAAGAAGTCGCGGTGCGCATCATAGACGGGCTGGATAATTGTCCTCTTCAAGAAGTTTGACACGCGGGAGAGCCATAAAGTGTACGCCACACGTTCTTGATTTTCCACTGTTAAAAATACGTGTGTGGCAGCGTTGTTTGCTGATTTCGCAATCATTTGTTGGACATAAATTATAACGCAAAATCTAGTTTATGGGTTTCTTTATACGTACTTCTACGCGGCCGGAGGATGGGTTAACAAGTATGGGGATGCTAATTTCGTGTGGTTCCTTCAGGTGGTGATCGAGAAGCGCGACCGGATGTCGCGCAACAACGTGCTCCACCTATGGCCGTTCGTGATTCAGGACCTGCGCGCGCTCGGCGCGAAGAAGTTCTTCGGCAAATTCTGCGCCGGCTCCATAGACCACATTAGCATTAGGCAGCTACAGTGCATACTCTTGAAGGTAATTTTCTTCTTCTTGGCGTGCCTCTCCACTAATGGAGGTTGGCCGTCAGCTCTTCATATTCTTTTCTATTTCTCGCCAAGCGAAACAGTTGTTCAACGCTGGCTATCTCCGTCCATTCCCTGATGTTTCTGAGCCACGACTTTCTTCTTGAAGGTAATAAGAAAATCATACTTGACTTTAGGTCCTACGGCCGCTGGTGGTAGACAAAAGTCATCTAAGCCCGGCTGAACGCGGGCCTCTTCATAGTTCTACGCCTTGGCTGGTCTGTGTCTATTGTAATCCATCCGTTCTGCTTAATCAATGCTCAGTATTAATTTTTCCAACGAAAGTAACCGTTTTTCAACCTGTTTCGATTACAATAAAAAGGTGTGTGATTATCACGAAAACATCTTGAAACTCGTAAAAATCAAGTCATTCGTTAGCTTCTTTGTTGCTAAGTTATACACATCTGTTTACAGGTCGCGCTCTTCCTCGGAGTTGAGTTCCACGAAGGAGTCAGTTTCGAAGAATTACTAGAGCCTACAGTCACAGAAAATAGCGAAAGTGAGTAAACCTTCACTCTGCCATTATAATTGAACGATCATATTTGCATTGTATTTGCGCACCCAACAGTTCTTAAGGTGATGTTCAATCAAGGCACACTAGCGTTGCCAATGAAAAAAATACTTCCTTTTGGATGCGTTTTTTGCTCAAAACGAGCCGTTAAATGAGAATAACTATTTTTAGGACCAAGGCCTAGATTCCAGATCGCAGAACCTACAAATATATCCGCCAACGCCAAAAACGGCCACTTTTGGCGGTGTCGGGCTTCACTTGTAGGGTCTTGGGTCCTAAAAATAGTTAAGCCTGGGGATTGTCACTAACGGCGTGCGTAGCAAAAAACGCATCCGAAAAAAGAAGATATGTTTTTTTTCATTGGAGGCGTACTGTGCCTAACAAGTCTTTGAAAAAATGGGGTTCTTTAATCAACATAAATCTAACTACTTATCCGGACCTTTTTACCATCCGTGGACACATAAACTAATAACTACAGGGTGCACTTTAATTCGATAAGGTTGTCTACTGATCGATACAAACAACGAAAAAACTGGAGCGAAAAAAAAAAACCAGCCGTTTCATACATTTGGCGCAGTACAGAGTAGACAGCCCACTTAAACTTCCGCTATCGACTAAGGCCCGTAAGATCAACCACAGTTTAAACCAAAAAGGCTAATTTCAACCCTATCTGCCGATTAACTTTCAAACAAAATGCGAGGTTTAATCTAAGGTCTGAGTTTAAACTGTGATTGATCTTACGGCACTAACTGCCGATTTCTGAATTGAGAAATTCACTAAGCAAATGCCTGAGTATCGTTCTGTCTCTGCAGATTTCACACAAAAGAGCGTGACAGAACGATACTTAAGTATTTGCTTAGTGAAATTCCCTATTCAGAAACCGGGCCTAAGAGTGCACCCTGTACTAAGGACCCTATTCATTGCAGCACTGGGCTGGCGCGCGCGCGTGCTCCCTTCCGACCACCCGGTGAGCCAGTTTGAGTTCGACGCGCTATTGGGGGCCGACGGGCGGCGGAACACCCTCCCCGGCTTCAAGCGCAAGGAGTTCCGCGGCAAGCTGGCCATGGCTATCACGGCTAACTTCATCAACAGACACTCCGAGCAGGAGGCCTCGGTGAGTCCCAGACTATTGTTTGGTCGCTGAAAGGCGCAAAACGGCAGACCCGCAAGCGATGTGGCATGGGCAACCCGTTGCGCATCATTCAACACCCGCTAAAAGCGCATGCAACCTCGCTTTGTGCGTCATGCCTCGCTCGTCCAGCCAGCCTAGGTCAAACGGTCTATTTATCTAACATGGGAACACTCCGAGCAGGAGGCCTCGGTGAGTCCCAGATTATTGTTTGGTCGCTGAAAGGCGCAAAACGGCAGACCAGCAAGCGATGTGGCATGGGCAACCCGTTGCGCATCATTCAACACTTGAGCGCGTGCAACCTCGCTTTGTGCGTCATGCCTCGCTCGTGCGCTAGCCAGCCTAGGTCAAACGATCTATTTATCTATGGGAACATGGGAACCAAACCAATGGATAGCCAGTGTAGGTCTGACCACCCCGTGAGCCAGTTTGAGTTTGACGCGCTATTGGGGGCCGACGGGCGGCGGAACACCCTCCCCGGATTCAGGCCTCGGTGAGTCCCAGAATATTTTATTGTTGCTGGAAGCCGCAAAATGCCAGGCCGGCGTTGCGCATCATTCAATGCCCACTAAAAGGGCGTTGATGTGTGCGAGAGATGCGCGTACTTACATACGTCATGCCTCGCTCGTGTGCTAGACAGCCTAGGTCAAACGCTCTATTTATCTATGGGTACCAAACCAATGAACAGGCAGCATAGATCTGACTATAATCCGTGCGGAATCAGAATGGGATAATACCTTTTGGAACTGAATCGAAAATGACAGTTCTCGAGTAGCGTCAGTAAAAAAAATTTAGTTCTACGTTCTATCATAGGGTTATGAAATTGGAAATACACAAAAATGTTTAATGGTTGTAATCTAAAAGGATTCAATGTTATTGCATTAATTGAATAAAACTCGAGCAGACACCCACGCGCACAGAAAACACTAGCAAAGTTTCGACGCGAGCCATAGACAACTAGAGTTTGCCGAAATGCTGACGCTACAGGACCGCGAGCTTCTCAGTTCCAAAAGGTATTATCCCATTCTGATCCCGCACCGATTATACCCTATGAGCCAGTACGGGTTCGACCATACAATTTGTCTCTGCTCCTTGATTTAGACAGCCAAGGCTTTGGCTTGGGATCAAGGCTTGGCTAATAACCAGAGGTTTGACCACTCTTCAGCCAGTTCTGGTGCGATGCCCTTCCGAAGCGAAGGCCCGAACAATATTGAACATAGGTGGCAACAAATTAATTAATTAATCTTGATAGGGTTTGTTGCTAAGCTCTGCGATGTGTCTGCGATGAACAAAATACTGATTGTACTAGTACCGGCTGTGTAAGATAGTTCTCGCCTAGTTCTAGTGTTTGATATGTGAACATTTTCGATTTGTTTAGTGTATTTGATACAGGAATCGATTGCACAAAATCGAATTTTTCCTTGCGCGCGGGCTAATTTACTATGCACCGCGCCTTAATCCTGTCTATCTCTAAAGTAACTATCACTTCTAATAGTTGACTATTTGAGATTGTACCTTGTCACGCTACAGACCTGAGCCCTAATTCCTACAAACACCAACCCAAAAATGTATCTTCCAGGTGCCAGAGATCAGCGGCGTGGCGTTCATATTCAACCAGAAGTTCTTCAAGGACCTGTACGAGGAAACCGGAATAGACCTGGAGAACATAGTGTATTACAAAGATGACACGCATTACTTCGTGATGACGGCCAAGAAGCACAGTCTGCTGGACAAAGGAGTGCTGTTGAATGTAAGGCTTGGGTTCATATCTATTAAATAATTATTACATTGTAAATATGGGAAGGGTACTAGAAAATTGTATTTCATGGTTTTTATAACTTCATACTCTAAAATCTTTAAGCCATGTGCCTTGAGACAAGCTTTTTCCAAGCTTACCTTTGCAATGGCCAACTTTAAAGGCCTGCGAAGGCGACGGACTAATAGCCCGCGGGGGACTTAAGGTAGTGTTATTTGTATGTGTTATTCGATGCAGTTATGTAAGATATTCATTTTGACGGACAAAAAAGTACGATGGACAGTCCCTCGTCTGCGTAGGCCGTTAGACCTCTGTACGCTAAACCAAAGTCACTTAACCCGGCTAACATTTCACTTCTGTCGGTGCAGGACTTTTTTCTATTTTATGATAATTTGTGACTATGCTTTCTTTTATTTTACTTTACTTTGAATACGTTAGAAACTGTAATCTTTATGAGCTTTGTTATCTCATAACCACATTTGTTACTGTGACAATTATAGGGAGAGCACTGTTTATCCCATTCTACATGTTTTAACTTTTTTAGGGGGCAGGGTACCTTAGTCTTTAAGAAAAATATTTTTCTGAAATAAAAAATATTCTTTCCTTAGGACTACAACGAGGTGTCCCGTCTTTTACACGTGGAGAACGTGGACCGCGGCGCTTTGATGCGCTACGCACAGGAGGCGGCGCGCTTCTCGACGGACGGGCGGCTGCCGCTGCGCGACTTCGCGCTCAACCACTACGGCGAGCCCGATGTTGCCCTCTTCGACTTTACCTCCATGTACGCGGCGGAGAACGCCAGTATGGTAAGCAAACTGACCCTTAAAAATAAAGACAGTGTTACGCTGATCGGGGACAGACGGGCGGCTGCCGCCGCGCGACTTCGCGCTTAATCACTGCGGGGAGCCCGATGTCGTCCTCTTCGACTGTACCTCCGTGTACGTATACATGACAGCACATAGACGCGCTAGCACTCTACGCGGTTATTTACGGGCGACTTTGCAACAAAAGTTTACACTCTGACGTGATGTTGTGTGTACGTGGTGGAGATCGCCCGTATGGTGAGCAAATTGACCCTTATGAACACCTTATTTCGTTACTGGTTATAAGTCGCAGTTTAAAGTTATGCTCAATTTCCGCTGCTGTGATTTTTGCTCAGATTATTTTCTCACTATGAAGGTGCACACGGATGCAAGCTATTACGGTGTTGGTGCCGTGCTATGTTTAAAACATATTATTATATGTATATCATTACTTACCTTACGCGTGCTTAGGCCCTCGCTAAGCTGAATGGCTACCTGTCAACGCAGGGTGGTTGTATTTTTGTGCGGGTTTTCAATTCTTCTTCTTCTTAGCTTATAAATGGTGGACCTTAGTCCAAATTGTTCTAGCCCAGAATTTGGCAACGCTAACTGCGTTATCATTAGCCACCATTTCCTTTCGTCCTCCTGTGTGCAGGTGCTAGGGCAAGAAGCGAGTTTTTGAATGTGAACGCTGCATTTGTCTCCAGGTGTACGAGCGGCTAGGCCGGCGGTTGCTCTGCCAGCTGGTGGGCGACAGCCTCCTGGAGCCCTTCTGGCCTACGGGCTCGGGCTGCGCGCGCGGCTTCCTGTCCGCGCTCGACGCGGCGTGGGCGGTCCGCGCGTGGGGACAGGGCCCGCCGCCGCACCCGCTGCACGTGGTCGCTGAGCGGGAGTCCGTCTACAGGCTGCTGGGTTCGTGCATTTCTGGCTCCACCAAGCCAACTATACTGTATTTTTTTTAATTCTAAAATTCGTTTGACAGTCTTTTGCGCAAAAGGGATACCCGATCAAAATAATAGTGATTGGTTCAATCATTCGTTCAGTCACGAAAGCTTTAATGAGAAAGGATGCTAGTAAATAAGGAATGCATGTGTGGCGGGCTATGTAATGCTTTCAAACAATTTTCTATTTGTACAATGGTGCCAGAAGACATATCAAAATCAGGCAAAAGTATATAACAAACTATTCAATTTTAGAATTTCGAATTTTGTCCAAAAAGTTTCGTGCCCCACACATGCATCTGCTAACGTTGTAAGGCGTTATTTACATATTTAACATTTTCCCATAATAAAATAGTCTACTTCTGCAACCATAAATTCTTATTTATTCTTATCCTTTCCCCCAAACAGCCCAAACAACGCCGGAGAACCTGAACCGTGACTTCGGCGGCTACACGCTGGACCCGGGCACTCGGTACCCGAACCTGAACCGTGCGGCTGTCAGTCCGCACCGCGTCACAGGCTTTTACGACTCCGATGAGCCGCTGCCGCTGGACGCCGGTGCCAGGAAGAGACGACGCGGTGAGTTGGCAACTTTTCGTACCCTCGTTATTGTTCAATCACAAGCATGGCACCAACGCCGTGGTTGCTTGCGTCAGTATGCAACATAAGAAGGAGTAAACAATCTGGGCCGGCTTTTCATAAGCATGGCTCCAACGCTGTAACGGCTTGCGTCAGTAAGCACCTCGAGAGGGGATTCATAATCTTGTAAAAAAAGCCCAGTGACTTCCCGCAAGCCTTTATCTTTAAACAGTATCGGCGGACACACCAACATTGTTTACTGTCCTATTGCTAACTTAACACAATGATTAAATTTGTCGGAGAAAATAGCGACATGTTACGTTAATAATTTTATTGTTACCACATCTCTTGACATCTCCCTTTTAAAGACCCTTCGCTACTTGTGTTTAAGGGAAAATAAAGTAGTGTGGTGGGAAAGCCCAACAGTTCTCAGTTTTATAGCTAAACTGAGATATTTTTGCTTTTAGATTTAGCTCGGTTTAGCTGCAAAATTGAAAAACCTGTGATAATTGTGCACTTCCGCTGCTTTCGTTGAGCCTTAACTCAATTCTCTCTCACTCGGCAGAAGCGGACGTGCCCGAGGAGGTGCTCCTAGCGTGGCTCGGGGTGCAGGCGGGGGGGCTGCGGGACGCGGCGGCGGCGCCCGCGCTGGCGGCTCTACTGCGGCGGTACCGGCCCGACCTGCTTACAGACGCGCCCGACTCTGTCTACAGCGTGCTGCAACACGAGTTTGGTAAGAAAAGTTTCACCTTCTTCTTCTTCGTCGTTACGCTCTTGCCAGAGCGGTCGTGGTCCACATGCAGTACTATCAGTGGCTGATGTTGCGCGCCTTACGATGCCACGCCATTTATCTCGGTCAGGGGTTGCCCGGGTGCATTCATACAGTGTTTTCCCCACAGTGGTATTGATTTGGTCAGTCCATTGTATCGGTGGTTTTCCCCGAGTTCTAGTGCCTTCCACCCTTCCCTGCATTACAATGCGCTCAATGGAGTTGTGGTCTTGTCGGGATGTACTTGACAGACGTCGTTACACCTGTGACCATCATTCACTAGATACGGTTTCCCTTTTTGGCTGTCTACCTATACCAAGTGACTCTGTCGCAGGAATCCCGCTGCTCGCTACAGGCAGCCTGCGCGAGGTCCCCGAGGCCAAGCTGCGCGCCTACCTCGCGCGAGTGTACGGCGCCTTCAAGGGAGAGGTCCCGCACGTGCATCACCAGTCCGACGTATTTTTGCAGGTATGCAGGCAGACTAATGTCAGCCGGGTCTACGCCGGATGATCCACGTATTTGTATGGATTTCGCCCCTACTGCGCACGATCGGAGCGCGCTGGATCATGCGGTGTAGACCTGGCTGTTGACTTTTAGCATCTAGAGTTGTTGCTCCGTATCGAAATCGTCGTAAACTGTTTGTTTTCGTATTATAGATAGTTATTTCTTGATAGTTATTTCCACGCAATATAAATCCAATAGCCCCTTTGGCAGATGGGCCGCAGGTAAGATTTTGTTACGAACACAATTACAATATTAAGACCTTACATAACTAACAATACAATAAAATATTTAATAACAATTTTAGATTAAAAAAAATTTCATACATAAATAAAAATTGTTTCTAATTATAATTATCTGTTGTAGTGAATCCAATTTGACTTGTTCGTTTGAAATGTTATAGATCAAGCAAAGTCAGCAAAAAGAGAAGCAAGCCCGGAATACGGCCGACCACTCCTTGGCTATGTATTCAAGTGAGTATTGCTACAAGTATTAATACTTTACTTATTGACTGCACTTCACAAAAACCGTTCTCATTTATTGCTTCCCAGAAGAAAAAAAAACTCTTACACAATCACGCATTGCTTCCTGCTCAAGCACATAATGCACATGTGACCATCAATCACTCGCACATGTGACCACCAATCACACGCACATGTGACCACCAATCACTCGCACATATGACCACCAATCACACGCACATGTGACCACCGATCACACACACATGTGACCACCAATCACACGCACATATGACCACCAATCACACGCACATGTGACCACCAATCACACGCACATGTGACCACCAATCACACGCACATGTGACCACCAATCACTCGCACAGGTGACCACCAATCACTCGAACTTTTCAACTCAAAACTTACTCTTTTAAGATGCCTATGGAATATAACACCAATTCTCTGCCTAAAAACATATTTACGAACGGGGAAAGCAAGTGATAAATCAGAATCACAACACAAATTTGGATTTAAAAAGCTACCCTTAGTTTGATCTTTGCGTTGCCAACCCCATAACTCCAACATGTTTCAAAGTCACTTCTACAAACAAGCATTTTAATTAAATAATAACTGATGACCAATGTCCACAGACGCGGTCGACGCGGACAAATCCCACTCGAGCTACCGAAAGAAGCGGCGCGCCGTGCGAACTCCTCAAGTAAGTAACGAAGACGAATACATCCGCCGGAAGATCGGCAAACTAGACCTTAACGACATCACCCACCTCGCCCGCCTCATCGAGGGCCATGACATTGCCGCCCTCGACAACACCGACAAACAACAGGCCTTGCAAGACGAGATACTAGCTCTCCTGGACCCGGACGAGTCCCCTGACCCTGCCATGTTGAGAGAGTCTCTAGCACAACTCCTACAGGGTAACACTAGCGTCAAACCTAAACTAGAACACAAAGTCAGAGCCAAGAGAAGTGCGCCTTTCGAAGAGCAGACCGTTCCCAATTTAGACAGCTTTTTCAACGACAAAGTAGCGAAGCCTGTGCGGCCACCGCGCAGGCTTAAAGGCTTAGATTTAACCTCCATGAAGTATCCGGATTTGACAGACATATTGGGCGACGAGTCCAACGATACCGACGCGACTGTCGTCAAAGTTGAGCTCCCCAGTGTGATCAATAAGAAGGAATTTACAAGGTCAAGTTCAACTGATAGTCCGTTGCTGTTAAAAGAGCGACGACCGAGTGAGATCATTGATGCACAGAAACGGCGTTCGCAAAGCCCGTTGCCCAACCTCCCGTACGGTCGATCCAATTCTATAGGGTCACCAGAGTCGGTGCAGAACACACGGAGCATTGCCGAAATGTTTGAATCGCACAAGCGCAGACACACCCCTAGCCCAGGTTCCCGCTCGCCGCGGTCCGGCTCGGCCAGCACCACGGAACGGGCGCTGCGATGGCAACGAATGACGGAACTAATAGAAGGGAAACCAGCCCCTTTTATCAACCCTGAAAAAACTAAACTTGAGTCCATAGGCAACCCTGAGATGGCCTTCCGCCGTCAACGCGTCGCCGACCTCATTCAAGGCCAGAAGATGCACCACAGCCCCAGTCCCGACCCTACGCCTAAACGGAAAAACATGGAAGACATGTCCTTCCGCATGCAAAGAGCATCAGACCAAGTACAGAAGAACAAAAACACAGAATCGAAGAAGAAATCCGGCGGTAGGCGCAAAGCGGCGCGCGAAATCATGAAGCAAAGGTTCGAGAAAAGTCTCCAGATGTTAGCAGCTGAACCCCAGATGGCCTTAACGTCGTCTACAGACCTGAAGCATGACGTGGGGCTCCAGCAGTACAGGGCCAATGCACCACAATTTGGCGACCGAGTGAAGAAGTTGGAGAAACAGCTGCAGCATTATGTGAGCCGATTTCGTTGGCGTGTGTGCAGTGCATGGACCGTGAACTTTAACGTTTCGATGTTGCAGTGTGTTCTCGGTGTTGCCTTCTAATATCAGACTACTGTCTTTGTTTTCTTTTAGAACTGTCGTTAATGTGGGTGGGTCTTTTTATAAATTTCATAATTTAAGATGGGGTAGGCACAAGTTCGGTACAATATTTCTACCAGGATATTTGTCTACAGTAAAAAAAAAATAAGTAGGCAATTTGAAGACCGACCACATTAACTTCAGTCGTGAGAGTTCTCCCATTTTTCTCACGCCGGGGCAGTTTCAGCGATGAGACACGCACTTATAAACGTGCAGCAAACTTGGTGTGAGCATGAATGTTAACTAAACACTTTTTGAATTTTTGCGTCACGTGTGCTCTACTAACAATTGAAATGGCGACACACCTCTTGGTAGACAAGAACTTGATAAACTGATGTTTCTGTTTGTGTTTAAGACAGCGTCTGTGTGAGTGTTTGTTTATAACCACATAACATAACGTAGTTCTGTTGTTTACAATAATGAAAAGAATACTTTTTTATTGCCGTGAATCAAAAATCGCTGAACAAAAATAGCTCAGTTATTTTCCGCCACGCTGCTATCGTTGGACATCAACTGCATTTTTACCTTTTATAAGTGTACCTATTGCAGTTAAAGTTTTAGCTGGATAAACATAGCTATTCTAAAGATCTTGCTATTAGTTGCGTTGAGACAATGAATCTAAACAATACACTGGCAAATAAGTGCCTATTATTGACTACGGCACGAGACAACATATTGTATACCAAAGATAATATAGTGACTGGGATCTAACCTACGACATTTTATGAGCAAACGATCCGTTGCTAGATTTACTTTTTTTAAGACACTCCCAACGTTTTTGCTGTCGTTGATAGGACAAAAAAAACTCCTTTTTAGAAGTTACAGAAACCCTTAACCAATCGATGCAATGCACTGACACAATAACCCACCCACAGGAAGAAGGGCGGATCATCACCGGGGGCGGTCGCTCGGGGGGCGGCGCCCGCGTGGCGCGCTTGGCCGCGGAGCTCTCCGGTACCTCCGCGCCCTCGGCGCCCCGGGCCTCTAAGCCAAAGGACCTCATGAGGTCCGTCGGCAAAATAGAGAGGGACGACTGGAACGTGAAAGAGATAGAGAAGAAGATCATGCAGAACCGGCTGGGCAGACCCGAGCCAAAGACAGCCGAAAAGGTCCCCAAGTGGGATCGGGAACAGGTGAGCCTTTCGCATTTTTCTGGGGTTTCAGTAGTTGGTTAGAAGATCGTCGATCGATCTGTGAGCTTTCGAGTTTTCGGCATTCAAAACAAGTTTTCTATTTAAAACTTTGTTGCTTAGATATTTGATAGCGTCCATATCTAAACCACTCTAATCATCTGCGAGTAATCAAGAGTAATCTTTTACAAACCTGTCTTTTATGCTCTGCATGTGTTGGCTTGTAAACTACGTTTCACGAAAGAACTGCATTGAGTTGCAGAAACATACGTATCCCACAGTAATAAGAGCTTTCGTGAAATGGATCCTACTGTGCTACTTACTACTTTATAACACCAATGTCATTCTGTCATTAAATCTGGTGTAGGTGGTAGTTGCCAACTTTTACAATATCACATGATTTTGGAAAAAGTATCTCTTCCTGGTATCGTTTCTTTATTCAATAAAATAATTTGTATTTGTACTTTATGTACAGTTCCTGGGCCGGCAGCGGCGCCTGAAGGAGGGCGAGAACGAGGAGAAGTGGGGCGTCATAGACGAGACTCTTCACAAGCTCGACCAAAAGCTGAGGGACTCTGGCAGGCCCGACCATGGCACTAAAAAGGTACCACAAAACTTAGGCCTTTGCTACTACGTAATGAGACTATTTATTCAGTGCCCAGAATACCAGTCGGCCCACTTCATACCTAAAGTGCACAGAGCGCCACTCGTGATTAAAGTTATGCCCAATTTCTGTTCCTTTAACTTTTGCCCAGATTTTTATCTCCCTTTTAAGGTACACACTGATGCAAGCAATTGCGGTATTGGTGCCATGCTGCATGCTTTGTTTAGGTTCCGCACGTATTGAGTTTATATCTAAAATACGTAACCTGTTTGATTCCATAGTATGCATTGTTTCAGGTTGCTAATTTAGCCAATAAGTTTGTGAAGAAAGAACTGGAGCCCGAGAAAGCGGTGGCCGCACCTAAAGAAGATGTAAGTGTATTTGTATCTTTAGTCCAATCCGTGACCGGACTTTGGCCGAATAAGGTTTGGCGCCACACGTAGTCTATGAGACGGTAGAAATAGAGTTAGAATATTTCATCGAGAGCTTGCTCGATATCCCCGTTGGAGCTTTTCCTTCTTAATTACATATTTTTACGTAGCCTGTAAGGCAACCCCCTGCTAGATGAAAGCCTCCCCCTTTGCAGACCATATCGTCCGGTTTTGAGCCATCTCTAACTATTCTGGTAGATATTGGTCGGGGTCTTCTTATAGTATCTTCGCCTACCTCCGGTTTAGTGTACCGCCACTCAGTAGCGAGTTTCAGTCACACATAATAATTACATTATTTGTGGTAGCATAGACCAAAGTACAAACAAACAAATGAAAGTGCCATTGTCCGTAGCAGAAGAAGAGTTGGCGCGGGCCGTCGACGGCGGGCATGCAATGTGCTGCGTGCGGCACGCGTGTGTTCGCCGCCGAGAGTGTCACGGCGGACGGCTTACACCTGCATCGGGCGTGCTTTCGCTGCGCCGTCTGCAAGGCAGTGCTGCGACCAGGGTGAGTATCCCCCTTCACACATGCTGTCCAGCCCCCTTAGCACGCTACCATTTTGCCTATTCTCAACTGTCACCTAAGCCACTGTTAACTGTCACCTCAGTAGTGTTTAGTGGCTAAGGTGACAGTTGAGAGTAGGCAAAATGGTAGCGTGCTAAGGGGGCAACAGCAATGTAAGGTGCGTCATGCGAGTGTCACGGCGGATGGACTACATCTGCATAGGGCGTGCTTTCGCTGCGCCGTCCGCAAGGCAGTGCTGCAACCTGATTAAGTATCCTCCTTAGCGTTTATACCCGTAGAAAACTTAGTGTCAACAACAGGTTGTCAAACTGCAATGCCAATATTGAGGCCTGTGAATTGTTGAAACGAATTAAATTTTTGAAATCAAATGAAATTTATTATTAATGTTTTCCAAAATAATACAAGATACAAGATTTCTGGTGTACAATAAGGTGGTATCTATCTATCTTTACATTTTGTTGTGCGACATGGTACTCACGGTAGGCAAAAAAATGTTAATTAGGACCAACCTACTAGTGAGTATGTGTGGAAAGTCGAGCTTACTGGGTGTCCCAAATCAAGACTGAAAAAAGAAACAAATAGTCTTAAGGGTAGACGATAGCAAAGTGGCGGGAAATTCAAACAGTCTTCAAAACAGTCTTCAAACAGAAATTCAATTTTCACAGTTTTTTACATGTTGTAGCTAAACTGAGCTATTTTTGTTCAGCGATTTTTGGTTCGCGGCAATAAAACAGTATTATTTTCATTATGGTAAACAACAGAAAACAATAATTCGGCCGATTATGTTTTCTGGTCTACGACAAGTTTTTTGGGCAGTACCACTGTATTGTAGACCAGAACACATAATCGACTGAATAATAGTTTTTCTGTTATTTACCATAATGAAAATAATACAGTTTTATTGCCGCGAACGAAAAATCGCTGAACAAAAATAGCTCAGTTTAGCTACAACTGTATGTAAAAAACTGTGAAAATTTTGAATTTCCCGCCACGTTGCTATCGTCTACCTTTAAGCCCAAACAAAAAAAAAAGTGAAAGTCAACCTCCCTTTGCAGCAACTACACAATGGAGCGCTACGGCAGCCGCCTGGTGTGTCTGCGGCACTCGGGCGTGAGCGTCCCCGACGCGGCTGCCCTGGCCGCCGCGCTGGCCGGAGGGGTCATCGCACCCACCCCTGAGAGAATCAGCCTCGAGGCCTCTGACAGCGGCGCGCGCGAGATCGACGAAGACGAGTGGACCGATAGGAACTTTTTGGCTAGCGAGACCTCTGGCGCGGGCGGACTGAGGTATGCCCTGCGTGTGATCCGACCAGCACTCCTATTTCTGTTGCTTTGTATATCTACGTATCTGTTCTATTTATATTTCTTCGGCCAATAGATAGGTCTGTATACTATCACTATAATATGAACATTTTGGAAATCTTCTTCCTACGTGCCATATACGTAATACGTATTATAATTTATATCCTATATTTATTTATTGCTGTGCATCTATGAGTTTTCTTGGTTTATTATCATAAAAAAAAAGACTTACGCTTATTTTAAGTAAAATAATGTGTATATTTATTAGTGGTATGCAATAAAGGGTTCTTTTTCTGTGTCTCTGTATATCTATCTATTTAATTTTAATATACCTGACTTGTAATATAAATTAGCAACCTACTTATCTCTATTTATCTATCTATCTATGTATAATATTTTTCAGACGATCCTACTTAGTAAAGAAGACCAGCAAGGGAAGCCACTTATTTCGCTATCCTAATAATAATGTTTTTGACATCATATCTAACCCTCTTATTCTAAAATGTTTTTCCATCTAAGCATGTCGCAAGCATTTCAACATTAACCACGTTCCATATCAACTTCAAGCACTACGCCTGTGTTGGTTATACAATTCATAATCCAATACACTGTAACTGCCCAAACCATTTAATGTTTTTCTCTTAGGACGAAACGCGGTTAGCCGCTGCTTTATACAAAAAATCCAAAAAGGGCGACCCGTTTCCTCCCTGGATAATTATTTTAGAAAAAATATGTATATGCCATTTTTATATGTACCTCTGCCATGTCCCTATGTTTTCCTTTTTTTCTTATTTTAATTATTTTAATATTTTTTATACTAATAATTAAAATAAGAAAAAAAGGAAAACATAGGGACATGGCAGAGGTACATATAAATTGAATGGCATAAACATATTTTTTTTCTAAAATAGTTATCCAGGGATGAAACAAGTCTCCCTTTTTGTATGGAGCAGCGGCTTAATCCAAGACGCAAACGCACAGAGCGAACCTTATTGCCTCACGATGGCATTTATCAACTTACAGCTTATTGTATTGTAATATTTGTATGTCCGAGTGAAATCCAAAGCCCCTGCAGTTCAATAACCTTTGTTCTGTTCCGTCTAGTGACGAAGAGGACTCGAGCTCGGAGGAATTCACGGATGCGGACGAAAGCGGCGGTGAAGCGGACGCTCAACCCGCCGCCGAGACGTGCGTGCGGCCGCGCACCCATCTCTACCTGTCCGACGACTCCTTTGGCTATGACGACTACTCGGACGATGGTACGTCTGCATGTTCATTACAATGCAATGAAAGAAGAATTCCGGAGGATAGCGCTATTTATGGCCTAGGGCAAAAACTCCGTCTTGGGGCCATATCATGTACTCGTAAAAGATTTCACCCCCTTATAGGGCTCGGTCTTGTGTCCTATAATGTAATCGTAAAAGATTTCAACCCCCTTTGGCTGTGGCCAATATATGGCCACCTTATTTGAACTTTATTGCTTCGGAATAGAGTACAAAACCAACAATTTCGGACTAGCGCTGCCGTATTTTATAAACGGTTAAATACTAGCGAGTACAACGCAAGTTGGCCCCATAACGTTTCGTTAGCGTTTCCAAAACAGCACGTAGCTCATGAACCATTTTAAATTCTTAATTTATTTGAACCATACCTACCTTACGTTTACTCTTAACATAGATGTTGACAGTTTGGTCAAATGAGTTACTTTTAAAACGATGTTTTGTGTGAAAATAGTACTACTTTCTAAACGTTTCATTGATTCAAAATTACCTATCTGTAGAAAATATTTGTTTTGATGTACCTATTTTTGGAATTTATTGTACAGTCCGCATCCCTATTAATTATTATTAGTTACTGCTCAGGAAAAAGTAATTTATACCATATCTTAAGTGGAAACCTTTATTTCGCTCATAAATTATTTTATCTATTGACTAGTTGATAAGAACTGTAAATAGCTTGTTGGTTTCCTGAATAAACAAAATTAAAAATTAAAATAATAAATGAAACAAAAACATCATGAACCTTTTGTCGACTGCAGGCGGCGAGTCATCGGGCAACGAGTCGTGTTCGCGCATGCGCGAGGCGCGGGAGGCGCGGCGCCGCGAGGTGCCGGCAGACGCGCGCCCGCCCACCGACAGCAGTGAGGTACCGCGCTGCGCAGTCGCGTAGCCCCTAGGCCCTAGGGGACCGCCTAGGGCGCCGCTAGGGAGCAGCCGTAGGGAGGTGCGCGCAGCGCCGCCCGCCGCCGCCGCCGCCGCCAGTGTGCCGCGCCCCTAATAAAAATATCACTCTCACCCCCTCTCACGAGTTCTTGGCGCGAAGGACGGGACTGGTCTTCAAGATTACAACTTCACTCCTGGTTTACTCCTTCGACGTTGTCAACAGCGGCCAATCCAGCTATTTTGTTTTATTCAGAGCTAAAAAGTTTCATTTCAAAATAATTTAAAAGGTTTTATGGACCCATATTAAATTAAATCCACAAAAATAGACACCAGAAAACCAAACGCGGTGCAGAGGCAGCCTCAAACCGCCCTGAGCGCGATGTTGAACTGGACGGATGACAATGAAGGAAGTGTTCAAATCTTGAAGATCAGCCCGAAAACATATTGAGCGTGTGATATTGAGAATAATATTGCGATAAAATTTTTGCCTGTGGCACTGCAGTGCAGCGTCCGAATGGTCACTTAGCACATTTAGAGTGGTATTCTAGAACGCTACTTAAACTCAGTTTAAACAGAGTTCAGACTGTCGATTAAACAGTGCATGTTTTGATATGAACGGAGGGATATTCAAATCAAAACATACACTGTTTTATCGACAGTCGACACTACTAATCTCTACATACTGAGTTTTAACAGAGTTCAAGGAGCGTTCTAGTTTGAACTGAGTTTAAGTACCGTTCTAGTGTGAGAACTGAGTTTAAGTAGCATTCTAGAATACCACCCTTAGTGTGAGTGGGCAGGTACCATTTGACGCCGTTTAGATCGTCTAGCATTTTGAATATCAATCATAATTACCATTTTTCGTTATTGCATAGAACTTGTGAAAAAAAACGTTTCAACGCATATCATCCATTTGAGCTCTTTGAGTTAGAGTATATTAAATGTTGTTGTCACGCTATGGTATAGTTCATAGAGTGGTTAACTAGGACATGAATGATTTTGCCTACATTCGCGGTCAGCATCCAAAATCGGTTTAGTTCTACGATAATGTTTTAACTCGCCGGGAAAAGAAAACTTCTTTGTATTTATTGGCTAACAGTCCTATTGATCTTTACCAGTAAATCATTTCTGCGGTTAACTTAAATGTTAGAGCATTCCATTGCGCAAAATATTAAATTTTTATTTTGGTAGGTACGTAGGTAATCGTATGAGGTGGTGGGCACCCCCATTATTTTGCTCATCAAATAGAAAGCTTTAAAAATAGTGTGTTCATTACTTCGATCAAGGATAAAACTAGATACAACATAGTACTCTGAAATGTGTCTAGAACAATAGATGCCCAAATTGCCTTTGGGAGCTTATTTGCTCGTAGTCCATGCAATTAAAGTAAAACTGTACACAAATGCAATAAGGTTCAAATTCGAATATTAGACGTATGGTCGAAATGATGTTTCGTATTGTTCTATTGCTGATATCTTTTGTTTCTGTGGGGACAAGTTTTTGTTGTGATTTTAAACGTAATGCGGATTCTATGGGATTTAGTTCGGTGGTTCATTACTCAAGTAAATAAATAAAGATTTTGACTCGTGATCGTCGTTCATACATACATAGCATGCGTCGACGTCATACCTTCGCGCCTAACAAGGGCGGCCGGCGGGCGGGCAGAGTGTCAGTTTGGTTGGCCACACTAACGACCGTCTGCAATAATGCCTATAATCCGTGCGGAATCAGAATGGGATAATACCTTTTGGAACTCAATCGAAAAAGACACTTCTCGAGTAGCGTCAGTAAAAAAAAAAATTGTTCTACGTTCTATCATAGGGTTATGAAATTGGAAATACAAAAAAATGTTTGTAATCTAAAAGGATTAAATGTTATTGCATTAATTGAATAAAACGTGATAAAACTCGAGCAGACACCCACGCGCACAGAAAACACAAGCAAGTTTCAACGCGAGTTTGCCATAGACAACTAGAGTTGTCGAAAATAGACAACTAGAGTGAGCCGAAATGCTGACGCTACAGGACCGCGAGCTTCTCAGTTCCAAAAGGTATTATCCCATTCTGATCCCGCACGGATTATACTGTTTCATCGAACATAACGCTGGTCCCTATTAAGAAAGTCGGAACTACGTTTTTGTCATTTTTTACTTTTTTGCATCAGTATGTTATAAATTCGAAGAGCTATAGGCACAACATTTTATTTTTGTGATAACTCGTAATATGAAGGAATTACCAGTAAAAAAAAAGTCAGTTGTAGCAATAATGTCCGTGCAAAAATGGCGGTAGTTAAGTACCGCTTTTGTTAACCGGAGATTGAGCGCACGGGCGTAGTCGTATGTACCATTACTGACAATTTTACTGGGGAATGCGCCAGCGCATAAATATTGGCAAAAGTGCTAATGGTTTTTTGTATTTTCGTGAAAAACGTATGAAATTACAATGTTACAATATTCCAATCTGAGACGGATAAAATAGTTGGTTCAGGTAAGTACAACATTATTATCTGAAACTTGATTTTTACTTTTTGTTGGATATGCCACTAACGACATTGTTAAGTTATCACAAGTTAGGATGATTTGTTGCATCTGACTCAACCGACATTGTTTCATGTGATTGGTTAGGTTATCAATGTTGGATATGTCACTACCCACATTTTTTATTAACATTTAGGTACATTATTTCGCAGGATATGAATTAGTGCTAAGCGAAAATTTTAAATTATTAGTAGGGTACATTAAAATGTATGAGTTATTTATTTTTATTTTGCGTAGGTATGGCACATTATGCAGCGAATATCAAAGAACAAAGGGAAGGCCATTGATCCAATCTGTCCTCGTAGATCTTTTGGATCCCTCCTTCTATTGACCACTGCGGGCAATGTTTCGTGATATGGGACATGCTCTGCATCTCCCCGCAAGAGCAGTGCGGGTCCGTCCCAAATTTCCATCTGTACATCAGCTCAGCACATCAGCTACCCTGCGAAGTTCGGCACCTATTTATTTGAGTCCAGTATTTTCGATAGATGCCTGGCATTCGTACATTACGATCAGACACAAGAGCTCTATTTGTCACATCAGAATCATTCTACCTTTCTGACCATCATTCCTTGAGAGTTTTGTCAGCTTCTAGGGCTTCTGACGCCATCAGTCCAAATGGTCTACGTGATTTGAGGCGCAGATCGCTTCTTGTGTGTTCCAGTTCTTGGTGTATTGGAAGCTGCGGCATTTGACTGATCTTGTCGTACTCCTTTCGAACGCATAGCTCCCTTCTGAGGTCTGGAGGTAGGACGTGGCAAAGGACCGGAAGCCAAATAGTTGGTGTCGGCTGTACGATGCCAGACATAGTCCTCATAGCACAGAGTTAAGCTCCACATCGAATAGATTAGTATAGTGGCTGCTTGCCCACACTGGTGCACAGTATTCGGCTGCACTGAAGGCTAGACCCAGCGTTGACGTGCGCAGTGTATTCGCATTGCTGCCCCATGAAGTTGCTGCTAGCTTCCGGATGAGGTTATACCTGGCAGAAACTTTCTTTTTACCTTTTCAAGGTGAGCTTTAAAGGCAAGAGTCCTATCAAGCGTGACTCCCAGGTATACTGGATTTGGGTCGTGTTTTACAGGCTCTTGCAGAAAACCAGATTCGCTTTCTCATTGGCTTGTTTGTTGTTGAGATGGAAACAGCACCTAGTTGTTTTCCGCGGGTTAGGTCTCAGAGCCCAGTTTGCGAAGTAGTGTTGCAGCTAAGCAATGTCCTCTTGTACGACGGTAGAGGCTTCATTTATCGTCGGAGCTTGTGCTGTTACTGCAATACCATCAGAATAAATAATTCGGCGCCCAGTCACCTCCGTTATGTCGCTTAGATAGATATTGAACAACGTCGGGGCTAGGACCGAGCCATGTGGGACATTGTTGTTTGGGGTGGCTCAACTTTCCGTCCATGCTCAGTTGAAGTAGTCGGTTTGAGAGGATAGCGTCAAACAACTTCAACGTGTGTTTGCACCTGAAGATTTTAGTCAGCTTCAGCAAGAGTCCCTGTTTCCAAACGGTATCAAAAGCTGAGTTGAGGTCTACAAACACCGCTACAGTTTTCTGCTTTCTCTGGAAACCCGCTTCTATGTGTGATGTCAGTGCGACAACCTGATTGCTACAGCTTCGATTTGGGCGGAATCCTGCTTGGTCGACGGGAAGATGTAGTTCGACTTTTGGTATAATGCGTGCGAGTAGGATTCTCTCGTACAGCTTGTAGGTGGTACTCGCAAAAAGGAGCGAAAAGGGTCTATAGCTAGATGGATCGTCTAGTTTCTTTTCTGGTTTTAGCATTGCAACCACTTTTGCCCATTTCCACTATTTGGGGAGTTTGCATATAGCGGTTATATCTGAGAAGAAGTCTGCTAACCACTTTTGTGCTAGGGGCCCTAGGTGCTTCAGAAATGCTGGTAGGATCTTGTCGATACCCGGTATTTTTTTTGCATCTCTTATAACTTCAGGGATTCTGATGGGCTCTACGATTTCAGATTTAAGATTGCAGTTGTCCAGAAGATGGCCAAACTCCATTTTGACTTTATTTTCGGATGTAGAGAGAGCTGTTAGGTAGCTCACACCTAATTCTTGTGTTTTATATGAGTACTTTTTTGATTCGTTTAGTGTATCTGATACAGGAATCGATTTTTTACACTTTTCTTTGCGCGCGGGCTATTCACTATGCAGATGCGACCTAGCAATTTTTTTACAATTTCAATAAAAAATGTAGTATATGCCACATCCTACTTAAAATGTAATGAGTAACCCAAACAAAAATGTCGCATGTAGCACATCCGACAATTTTGTTCTATTTTTGTCCGAGTAATATTGTCACTAATAGCTTTTCTCAAAAACTACAAAATATTATAACATAAAATAATACGTACAAATTGACGAAGAACTATCCAAGTAACATGCAGTAAAAATTTCAGATTAATAACTTGTTACTTAGGTTTTATCTTTAAAATTAACTTCAAACTGCTCTCCTGTAAAGTTGTCATTTTGTAGTTCCGACTTTCTTAATAGGGACCAGCGAT